>PVIY010021597.1:0-42194 GCA_004026745.1 Myrmecophaga tridactyla | reverse complement strand
TGAAAACCTTGTGTCTGATGCTCCTTTTATCTACCTTATCAACAGACGAGTAAAACGTAAGTATTAAAAATAAATAAATAATAGGGGAACAAATGTTAAATTTAGTAGATTGAAATGCTGGTATTTGGTGAGGAGAAGGGTAGGGAGTATGGTATGTACGGATTTTTTTCTTTTTATTTCTTTTTCTGGATTGATACAAATGTTCTGAGAGGTGATCATGGTGATGAATATACAATTATGTAATGATAGTGAGTTATTGTTTATATACCAAGAATAGAATGATCGTATGGTAAGAATGTTCGTGTTTGTATGTTGTTATGTTTAAAAAAATTAAAAATTAAAGAAAAAAAAGGAACTCTAGATATCAAAAGCCTTGAGAAATTGTTTTGTAAGTGGAATAAAGGCTTTGGTTGCTTTTATGGAGTTACAAAGTATGTTCACATTTTAAGTGAGAATGGGGGGTTGTCGTTTCCAAGTTAAGTTAAACTACTCCCTTTCTTATAGTATATTACATATATAGATGCTATTTCAATTCAGTGGATTATTTTAAAGTTAAAGTCCCAAGTGAGACAGCTCTCCTTTCAATGGTTCTTTAACAACTAGCCAGTAATGATAATTATTGGATTTATGCCTCACATTAGTTTCATTATGTCATGGATTTTCCGTTAAAATAATTTGTCTTCCTTGTGATCTTTCTTTTTCCTTTGCCTGCTACCTTTTCAACTTAGATTAGTTTTGGGGGGACAAAGGGGCCAGACATGTCTCCTTTGGTTGCCTGTATAAATTCAGCTGATCTGAAAGGCTAAGTAGGTTTTCTTCTGTCTCTCTTCTTTTTATATTTCTCCAAAACGTATTTAACAAAGGAAATGAGAGTCCCTCTCACAGGGTGTTCATTCTTCAGTCAAGGAATATCAGTGTCTGATTTTTGGAAGCCCATTCAGGGGTTGGTAGAGTTGAAGGCCCCCAAAATAGGAATTGTTCATATGATGATTTTATGTTTACAATTAGTCTTTTGCTGTTCCAGCATAATATATGTACAGTATAGAAAAGTTAGGTAAGTGCAAAAAATATTTTTTAATAGTGTCACACAGAGCAGACTAATCTGTGCATACATTATAAGTTTTAACAAAAAAATATGACCATGTTATATACACATGTAAGATTTTTTTCACCTTTTAAACTAAACCATTCAGTACAATCATCTTTTCATGCCATTAAATATTCTACAGTAGCACTTTTGATAGCTGTATGTGATCTCACTATTTTGCTATACCATAATTTATTAATCATTGTCTTATCATTATTGCTTAAAGTTTTTAATTTTTTTAACATTTTTATTGTATAGAATAACATGTACAAAGCAAAGAAATAAAAAAGCAGTAGTTTTCAAAGTACTCTTCAACAAGTAGTTATAGGACAGATCCCAGAGTTTGTCTTAGTTTTTTATTATTATTTTTTTTAATTGGGATAAAATCCCTCCAGCTAATTCTTTTCCCATGTTCTTATTTTTTTGCATGGGCAGGCACCAGGAATTAAACCCAGGTCTCTGGCATGGCAGGCGAGAACTCTGTGTATTGAGCCATTGTGGCCTGCCCTCCCCATGTTCTTTTAAAAACTGATGGGGCAACATCACAGTCAACCTCTAGTTGTCTTATTTAAACCTTCTTTATTATTATTTTAATCACACCTGCAACACAAAGGCAGTTATACTGAAGCAAAACCATCCAATATCCAGGGATAAGTGAAGAGATGGAAGAAGACAAATACGCATAGCTGCTTTTCTCATTCCCAGTCACTCCTGCCACTTAGCTTCTGCTTGTTCTGTGCATTAATTTCAGCCCTAGAGCTCTCTAGCTAATGAGAGGCTTTTATATAACCTTAGGAGAGTCAGAAAAATGTTAGTATGACTGCAATTATACGGACATTTTCTTGTTCTTCAACTTGGAAGAGAAGGGGGGTTTAGAAGCATCTTCTTTTCACAAATCTTTGGAATTTCTAATGCTCAGGTATCCTAGATTTACTTTGCAAGTTTTACGGAGTGGAATCTGATTCATTTGGCCACCTTAGAAAGATTCTTACCATATGGAAGCATTAGTCTCTCTGGAAAGGTGAAATGCTTGGTCAGCTTTTAGAAATTGATTCATTAGTTCATCCAGATATTTATTGAATTTCCCAGGCACTCTGCTAGGCTTTAGGCTTTCAGCAAGTATGTGTGAGTTGGCTAATCAAGGATACAAATGATGAACATTACTGAAATGGAAATGAGTGTCTTGTAGGAGAGTATTCATTAAAAAGAGCCACCCAGAGATACCACACTGAAATACATGGTGTTAATATAGAAGGGGTATACGAGAACTGTATTTTCTGCATGATTTTTCTGTAAGCCTACGAATTCTCTAATAAAAATAATTCAAAAGTTCATACATACAAAAAATACTGAAAATAATTAGTTAGCATTTTTGATGAATGCAATATATATATATATATATATTTAAACATGATACTATGGGAGTATGTAAATAGAATCCTTATCCTCATAAGCTTATAATCAGTCTAGTAGGAGACAGATAAATAATCCAGGAATTACAATACGTTTTGATAAATGCTATGCTAGAGAAAGAATACATAAAGCATAGGTAGAATCAGCACCTGATTTTGTCTTAAGAGGGCCAGGAGAAGCCTAATTTTGAATAACTCTATGACTATAACTGATATCTAAGAACTTTCTTTTTGTACTCAAGGGAGCATTTTCATTGATTTTAGTAATCAGAATCACAATTTCTCTTTTCACTCTAAACCTTCTACCAGTAAAGGGAAAGGTGAAGCTTCAGAACTTGAAAACTACAATGACCTTTACAGCGGCAAAACTCCCAAGTCCTTGTAAAACAGATTAGAAATATATTGGGGTTGAATGAAGCTCTCAGTTTACGTACTTTTAATCTTCACAGTATCCATAAAGGATGATGGATTGTAACAAAAGTAATCAAATCTGATACCTATAATCTATGAGTTGATTAAAATAATAGCTATGCTAACCACAAATCATTTTTGTCTTTATTAAAACAAGCCCCTATGTTCTTTAATTTGCAAGCACTTTCTAAATTTAGTTCATGAACTATATTTAAATATAACTACTTTTTTTTTTTTTTTACTTCTACAATTCGTAGGTTTTTCACAAGTTTTTTCTGCTCATCTCCCCATATAGCCACTGTTAGAAAGTCTTGACTATATTATGACAAGGTCTTGAATGTCTTGGAATAAATCAGTTAAAAATGAACTATCCTTCATTATGTAGTATAAAGGAGTTAAAATATGTTTTGTTCTATCATTTTGTTTTTGATTCATAGTAGGAAAATTGGAAAAAGTCTTGTAAAGACAACCATTATATTTCCTTTTGCATATGTAGTTGCTGACTTTGCTAGATGGTTTTTTTTAAAAGATTCATGTTTAAAGATTTGTATTATATTCTGAACAGACCTTTATACTTTGTAATCATAGTCATGCAGTTTAATATGACATGCTAGGTATCAAAATGTCTTTGTTCTTTCCTTTGTAGTCTCTTAGTTCTAAATTGCTCTTACTGCCAGTTACAAAATAAGTAGTTTTCTTTTTACTTAGATCTGGCCCTTGAGCCCCAAGTTTTTCCCATTTTAGAGAGCTGAATATACTACCCCCCCCCAACCTTTTTTTTGGGGGGGGTCCGTGGTCCAGGAATCAACCCGGGTCTCCCACGTGAAAAGCGGGCTTTCTAACCACTGAACCACCCGTGCACC
Organism: Myrmecophaga tridactyla; assembly: GCA_004026745.1. Classification (NCBI taxonomy): domain Eukaryota; kingdom Metazoa; phylum Chordata; class Mammalia; order Pilosa; family Myrmecophagidae; genus Myrmecophaga; species Myrmecophaga tridactyla. The sequence goes on along the minus strand of PVIY010021597.1, from coordinate 38,421 downwards.
CTTTATTCCCACTTTTGACTTGAAAACTGGCTACTATTTTTTACCATGCTAGTTTCAGGCTTGAAGTGGGAAGACATACACTATGCTTGGATAGCGCAGTCTGAGAAAATAGCTGTCCCCAATCCCTGTGAGAATAACTCATTTTCTCCTGACAACAAAAGGAAAGGGGAAAAATCTGACCTGTATTTTGATTCCAGGAACCTCTCAAAATATCGTTACCATGTTATTTCCGCTGCCTCAGGTGGCCACTGCTATTATTGAACACTCAGAATGCTGGCAGCCTATGTCTGTTTTTAAATTTTAACTCATTGAACTGTGTGTGGTTCCTCTGAATGTTTTTATTTAGTAGATTTGAGGGTAAAGAGACTAATTTCTTTTGTTTTTCTTGGAAATGTGCAGATTTATTTTTGTTTCTACAACTCCAAGGTGGAAGCTGTTAAGTCTGCTAAACAAGTGCCAGGAAACATAGCCTAAGGGCTGGACACAGTTGACTAACTGGGAGAAAAGGCTCTTGGTCTGATTTCAGGATTAAAGATTAGAACATTAACTCTGAGTTGCTTTTCTCAAAAATTTTCACGTAATATTGGCTTTAAGACAACAAAACAAGTGCCATTTTCTATTTGATAGTCTTCTCTTTAGTAAAATAGGTAAACTAACATGTAAGAGTAATATACACTCCCTCTCCTTCCCACCATAGATTTCAATAAAGCAGTTTTAATTTTTAAAGCAATGTGTGTTGTGGTAACATACATACACACAAATTTTCCACTTTCATGGATACGATTCAGTGATATTAATTATATTCACAATATTGTGCACCACCCATTATGACCAAACATTTTTCTTCACCCTAAACAGAAACTCTATCTGTTAAGCACAGATTCCTGGCTGCTGAAACAGATATGCAGTGGGTTGGCTTCAACAGTGGGAATTTATTGGCCCATGTCTTTGAGGCTAGAAGAAGTCCAAAATCAAGGCATCATCAAAGCAACATTTTCTCCCAAAAGATCATGACGATCTGGGGCTGGCATCCGGTGAGCCTCAGTCCTTGGTTTTCCTATCACATCAGAATGCACATGGCAGCTAGGGCTTCTTTCTTCTCATCTGGGTTCCAAAGACTTTCAGCTTCTGATTGCTTTCTCTGTTTTTTCCTCGCTATGGCTTTCTCTATAAGGCCTTCAGTAATAAGATTAAGACCCATCCTGAGACATTTGGGCTGCACTGTAACTGAAATAACCTCATCATAAAAGTCCTATTTACAGTGGGCTCATGCACACAGGAATGAATTAAGTTTTAAGAACATGTTTTTCTGGGGTACACAGCTTCAAACCACCACATTCCCCATTCCTGCAGTACTCACCCACCCGCCTCATCCTGTAGTAATCTGTAATGTACTTTTCTGTCTCTATGAATTTGCTTATTCTAAGTATTTTATACACATGAAATACAAATAGAATGTTTGTTCTTTTGTGTCTAGCTTATTTCATTCAACATGGTATCTTTAGGCTTCATCGGTATTATAATATGTATCAAAACTTCATTCCTTTTTATGGTGAAATAATATTTCATTTTTATGTTGTTTTGGTTTGCTAAAGCTGAGAGAATGCAGAATACCAGACATGGATTGATTTTTAAGAATCAGGATTTATTAGTTTACAAATTTACGGTTCTAAGATCATGAAAATGTCCCATTTATAACATCAACAGGACGATACCTTCTCTGAAGAAAGACCCCTGATATCCAGGGTTCCTCTGTCAGAAAACAAAGCACATAGCTGGTGTCTGCTGGTCCTTTGCTCCCAGATTTCATTGCTTTCAGCTCTGGTCCCAGTGGCTTCCTCTGTGGGTCCTCACTTAGCTCTTCAGGGACCTTTCTCTCAAAGCTCTTTCTGGGTGTTTCTCTGTTTTCTGAACTATCTGTGTTTTCTTGTTGTTGTTGTTTTTCTTTTCATGGGCAGGCACCGGGAGTTCAAACCAGGTCTCTGGCATGGCAGTCAAGAACTCTGCCACTGAGTCACCGTGGCCCACCCTGTCTATGTTTTTTATCCTCTCACAAAGGATGCCAGTAAAGGATTAAAATGCACCTTGAGTGGGGTGGGTCACATTTCAATAGAAAAAACCCAATCAAATGGTCCCACCCACAAAAATGGATTAAAAGAACATGGCCTTTTCTGAGGGACATAACAGCTTCAAACCAGCACACATGTATATTCCACATTGTGTTTATCCATTCATTCTGTTGATGAACATGTGAATAAAAACCTTTGTCCTCGTGGAAAAAGGAAAGATGCCTACCACTTCTGTCGTCCTTGCTCAGTGTATACTGCCATCATCTCCTCTTTAGGAATTAGGCATTTAGGCTTAGATGCCTTTCAGCTACGTGGACATTTGTGTCAAAAATGGCCCATCTAGAGTTATTAATTGAATTTTTAACCATTAAATGATACATTAAATATTCATTCAAAGCTGACAATAATGAAGGAACTATATCATACCCTTATTCTATTAATATGATCTTTCTATACTGAATTTGTTTGCAACTAGGCAAAACAACCACAATGACAAGAATTTCAGTGAGCTATGACTTAAAGTACTTTGCGCCCTAATGCATTTAGGTTAAAAACTGTTTGTAGAAGAAAAATACACTTGTAAATATATTGGGGGCAAGAACAAGCTAAGTTCTATATACCCCGTTTTACTTTTCTTCCTTTAAAAAACAGATTTTGTATGGATTACAAATTATCTGTGAGTAATGGTTGTCTTACAGGATAAAGGAACATATGCACACTACCTACTGTCTGTATACACAGAATGATCCACGTGTATGTGTATACTCAAGAAAATATACACATTTTTAATTCATTGTGAATTTATTAATTTTTCCACCCTACCCTTTGCTTTAGATAAGAACTTAAGGCGGTGTTCTAGTTTGAAAGCTGCTGGAATGTAATATACCAAAAATGGAACAGCTTTTAAAAGGGGGAATTTATTAAGTTGCAAATTTATAGTACTAAAGCTGTGAAAGTGTCCGAATTAAAGCACAGCTATAGAAATGTCCAGTGTAAGGCATCAAGGAAAATATACCTTTGTATAAGAAGGCCAGTGATGTTCAGGGTTTCTCTCTTAACTGGAAAGGCACATGGTGACATCTGCTAGCTTTCTCTCCAGGCTTCTTGTTTCATGAAGCTCTCCCAGGGGCATTTTCCTTCTTCATTTCCAGAGATCTCTGGCTGCATACGCTTTTGTGGTTCTCGTGGCTCTGCGGCTCTCTCTCCAAAATGCTTCCCTCTTAAAGGATTCCAGTAAACTAATCAAGACCCACCTGGATTGGGTGGAGTCACATCTCCCTTTAATCAAAAATTAAGGGTGGGAAATGGTGGCTCATTGAGAGAATGCTCTCCTTCCATGCTGGACACATGGGTTCGATTCCTAGCGCCTGCTCTTGCCAAAAAAGAAAAAAAAAAGTCAGTACCCACAATTGGGCAAGACACATCTCCCTGCTAATCAAGCTTCCAACATACAGTGCTGAATAGGGATTAAAAGAAACGGTTGCTCCCACAAGATTGGATCTGGATTGAACCATGGCTTTTCTAGGGTACATAATCCTTTCAAGCCAGCACAGGCAGCTCATGTATACTTTCTAGATGTGCTGAGAACTAAATTTTATTATGTGTACATCCTTAAAAGATAATTTATTTGGAAATAATTTCAAACTTGAAGTTTCAAGAATATGAATAGGACAGATTCACTAATTAATATTTTCCCCCATTTGTTTTCATATTTGCATTCTCTTTCTATGTGTATGTCTGTGTGTGTATGTATATGTGTGTATATTATATGTATATGTGTGTATATTATATGTATATGTGTGTATGTATATTATATGTAGATGAATATGGATACATGCACATATATATAGATATACATACACACACATATATAATAATTTTTTCCAAGCCAATTGAGAGTAAGTTTCATATATCATGGCCCTTTACCCCTAAATACTTTTGCGTATATCCTATGAATAAGGATATTATTTTATATATCAATATAGTTAACAACTTCAGTCAACTCAACATTTATGTATTTTTGTCTAATGTACCATCTGTATTCCTTTTTTGGCAATTGACCCAATAAAGGCCTTTATAGCACTTCTTACCTCCAGTACAGGATCCAATCTATGATCAAGAATTATATTTAGTTGCATGTCTCATTAGTCCCCTTTAAGCTGAGACAGATCTTCAACCTTTCTTTGACTTTTAGAACATTGACATTTTTAAAGTCCACCCCAATCCCTCACCTTCCACCCCTACCTTTTGTAGTAGAAAAGCCTCATTTGGAGTAGTCTAATGTTTCCTTGTGATTAGATTCAGGTTGTACCTTTTTGTCTGGAATACTGCATAAGTGATACCTTCTTAGGGTAGCATGTTAGAGGCACACAATGTCCATGCACCTCTCTTTAGTTAATTGTGATCCTCCAGTCACGGGCTTGTCTGGTATCTCCATTGTATAAGCTATGTTTTTCTTTTCCTTTTTTTTCCTTATAAAATAATTTTTCTCCTTGCAACTCATAAGAAATCTGTGGGGAGGCACTTTAAGATCACACAAATATCCTAATCCTCATAAAAAATCTCTACTTCCTACAGGTATAACATCCTTTGATGATTCGCGTGCATTATTTTCCATAGTAACTACACTTCCTTGTAATAAATTCAAGATTATACAACATATCTGTAAAGAAATATTGATATAATTCTTACCAGTGGCATAAAATATAGCGTTCCCATATACTACCTTATTATTAACACCTTGCATTGGTTCATTTGTTATAATTCATGAAAGAACATTTTTATAATGTTACTATTAACTATAGTCCATCATTTACAATAGGGTTCATTGGGTTGTGCAGTCCTATGTGTGTGGTTTTTTTTTAACTTTTTATTCTAGTAACATATATACAACCTAAAATGTCCCCTTTTAATCACGTTCAGCTATATAATTTAATGTTAATTGTGTTTGCAGTGTTGTGCTATCATCACCACCATCCGTTACTAGAACTTTACAATCAACCCTTACAGTGTTGTTTTGAGGATTAACTCATTTAATCCTGGTTAGCATTTTGTAAGCTCTCAATAAATGTTAATTGTTATAATTATTATTTTTCCATAAAGCCAAATATTGTCAAAAGATAATAAATGGATGACTAGTTTTTATCTACATTTCCAAATATCTTTCCAATATAGAAAAATACCAGCTTGACATGTGGATTCTGTTAGACTGCTGATTCACTGATTCTGTAAATACTTAAGTTGGAGTAGAGACTACACTCAGTTTGCATTATTCAGTAGGCTCTCCATATTTAAACATAAAATTTTAGAAAAAAAAGAAGTAGTGTAGAACGAAATGAAGATTAAAGGATAGACTGTTAGGTTTAGGATCACTGTTTTCCTTGGGTATAGTTCATCTGGCAAGTGCCACATTTTTCCTAGAGGAATATATGTAACAAATAGTTGAGAGATTTTGGATTTGAAAGGAAGTTCAGATATCTCCAAAATCTTTTAATGGAAGCAATTCTGAGTAGAACAGAGCTGTTTTTGATCAGCTTTAGATGTTCAGCTGTAATCACACAAGATGACATATCTGTAATCCTGTAATTCACCTCTATCATTCCTCCTCTTGGTCCCCTTGTCCTACTACACATCTAGTAAATTCATCCTGTAAGGTAGCCTTTCTAAATCAGGGAGGATTTTTATTTCTTTATTTACTTTTTATATTGGGGTATGACATAAAATTATAAGGGGCTCAAATATTTAGTATATATGGTTCAATGTAGTTTTTATATCTCTGTATCTAGACATAGAAATAGATGTCGGTGTAACCACCACTCAGATCAAGAAATGAAGCATTTCCAGCCCTCCCAAAAGGTTTTCTCGTGCTTCTTCCCAATAAAGCCCCCATCCAAATGTAGTCATTTTTTTCACCTGTGTCACCATAGATTAGTTTTGCTTATTCTTGAACTTCATATAAATGGAACCATTGAGCCTGGCATCTTTCTTCCAATATTAAGTCTGTGAGACCCATCCATGTTGTAGCATGTAACAGGCAGGAGTTCCTTCTTCATATTATGTAGCATTCATTATATGAATATATCACAACTTATTTTTCCATTTGAATGTTTTGAGTTGTTTTCAGTTTTTAACTAATGCTAATACAAATATAAAATGTGAACATTCTCACATGTCTTTTAGTGAGCATAAAACCACTAGTTCTTTTGGGCATATACCCATGAATGGAATTGCTATGTCATAAGATGTATGTATAAGTAGCTTTGGTAGCTTTACTATTCCAAAGTTTTTTACCACTGTGCATTTTCTGCTAACAGTATATGAAAATTCCTGTTGCTTTACCTTCTCACCAACATTTGGTACTGTCAGTCTTTAATTTTAGCTGTTTGAGTGGGTATGTAGTGGTATCTCGTTGAGGTTTCATTTACATTTTCCTGAAGACTAATTCAATCAGAGACTTATTTTTGTTGTTGTTGCCTTCTGATTTGTTTTATCTTACAACACATTTTCAGGCTGCTGCCCCTAAGATTTTGGTTTATCTGGTGTTTTAGTTTGCTGAAGCTGCTGGAATGCAGTGTATCAGTAATGGAATGGCTTTTATAAAAGGGATTTATTAAGTTACAAGTTTACAGTGCTAAAGACCATAAAAATGTCCAAAACTAAGACATCTAGAGGAAGATATTTTGACTCCAAAGAAAGGGTCAGATGGCTCTAGGTTTCCTCTGTCACGTGGGAAGGCATGTGGCTGGGCTGGGCTATTCTTAGTTTCCCTGGGGCAGAACTCTGGGCTCTGGCTTGCTTGGCATCTCATGGAAAAGTGCATGGCAACATCTTTTGGGCTTTTCTCAGGGCTTCTGATTTGAGATGACTCTCACAGGTCCAGTGGGTCCTTCTGGCATTTTCCTCTGCATCTCCAAATGTCTGTGTCTAAGCTTTCTCCTAAATATTTCCCTGTGTTGACTCTTTTGAGGACTCCTGTAAACTAATCAAGACCCACCTTGAATGGGCAAAGTCACATCTCCATCTAATCAAAAGGTCACACCTACAATTGGGTGTGTCACATCTCCATGGAAACAACCTAATCAAAAGGTCCCACCCTATAATAGTGACTCAGGATTGGAAGAACTAGGCTTTTCTGGGGTACATAACAGTTTCAAATCAGCATATTTGGTCTCCTTAGGTTGCACCCAGGCACCTAGATTTCTAAAAAGCTCAGGCACCTAGATTTCTAAAAAGCCTCACAAGTGATTCTGGTGCCGTGTCACCCCTAGTTAAGAATTATGGCACTTGTCAGAACTTCCTAGGGGTTTATTTTAAAGTCTCTAAGAATATTTTCATAATCGAATAAAGAGACATAACAAATAAGAATATAAAAAATTTCTATTTGAAATACACATTAAACAGATTGAGCTGTGATTGAGGATCTGGTTATATACATTGAAAAAAACCTACAGGTTGCTTCACTGAAAATTGGAACTATTGCTGTTTCTTGTTTTTATCCACTTGTTAAATTTACCTTTATAAAATGTTCTTCCACAAAAAATGGGGTGTTCAAAGTGAGAAGATGGTTATTTTAGCATCAGCTTTGTGGATTCCCTTAGTTATTTGCTAATTGAATTAGACATAGTATCTACTTGAAATGCTTCTTTTTACAGAAAGAAAATTCTGCAACAGACTAGGAAAATCATTAATCAATAGAAACATTAACGTTGATCTTTAATCGTATATATAATGTTAACATTTTTGCAATGTAAATTAATAAATATTCTATCAGCAGATGTAGCCCATCTTCAAAGAATCTCATCTCTCTTCACAAGATTGTGGGCGGCCCCACAGTCTCACTACCGTGTGCTCAGATACAATAAGTTAGTGGTAAAAATCAGAGAACTTAGGATGTCAGTTTTGAAATGTACCTTACCAGCAAGAAGAAATAGAATTGCTTCCTTGGGCATTAGCTCATGTGCCATTTGGTTAAAACAAAGTAGCTCTCTCTGAGGATTTGGAGGCGTTATCTAAGCACCTGCCTTCTGTGAGGACACTAAAACCAGGGCATTTGATTCCAATAGTATAAAATTATGGTAGGCTTGAGGTCGGGTCGTGTAGGCCAGTTTATTATTTGTGGCTCTCCTCACATGATACTCTATTTCTCTTCACTGAAAGCTTATTAAGTACTGCTTTCCTTGGCAGTACTTATTACCTTTCTAAGTAAATTTCAATTAAGATTTGCTCCAGCAGCTTATTAGGCCTTTAATGGATGTTAATTATATTCCTCATGCCTTCTGGATTAAGAGATGGGAAATACTTGTTACACACATAAGCAAACCTTAAACCAATGTTTGGTTCTCAGATATTTGATACCCAGCATTACTTAGAAAGAGCAGTAAGTTAGATACCCGAGCAAGGTAGAAAGCAAATTGGTCTGCTTGGTACTTGTAGCATAATCCACTTTGTAAGATGGAACAAACAGATGTTTCTTTTTTCAGACCATGTTGGTTAACTTTGGATAGAAGTTTGTATTAGAGAGTATTTAGACACAATGTGATGCTGTTATTAAAATATGCAGAGCTGAGTATACTCGAATTAACATGAATAAAGTAATCCTAAAGACTAAAACTTTGAATGTAGTACATTTTCTGAGCATTTCCCTCTTCCCTTTCAAAGTCCTTTGTATGCCAATGTGGTTTGGAATGGCTTTCTTTTCATAGCTGTTTAAAAGTCTTTTCTTTCATGAGCTTGCTGCTGAACATAATGAAGTTTTTTTTCTAGTTCTTGCCTCTTAGAAGTTCATATATGTCTTCCCCTATTGTAAGATGTTTTTTTTCAAGGAACCTTTCAATCCCAGACTTATTTTCAGAAAATTGAGACAATCTTGAAGCAGCAGAGAGAGTAAAACTCTTTCATCATTTGCAGCAACGGGATATAGATGGTTAAAAATTATACGGTCCAATTGTGTTAATAAAAACAAGGTCAGGCAAACATGATTGCCTGGCTGGGTGATTTTTTTTTTTTCCCTCAAGGTGAGTCACTCAATTCATTTAGTGCATAGTTTAGAAAAAACAGTTTTTAAAAAGTAAATCTGTAAAAAAACCACCTGGAAAAGTTATTTTCGGAGTTACAATGGAAACCAGAAGTCATACTATTTTATGTAGTGAAATATTTCTGATGTTTGCTTTACTTTGTTTTAGTCAGAATTAGACATTGAACTGGATTATGCAGTTTACCATGCCTCTACTATATAAAGAAGAAATAGGTAAAATTACTTGCATAACAGCCTGTAAGATACATTAACTGCTTTTTGACCCCTTGGTTTTTTTTTCCCCCTCAATGTTTTATATACTTTTTTCTTAAGCTCTTCTTTGAAAGGTAAATATTTCCATAGTTCTCTTAAATTTAATAATCCACAAGGATTTGCCCTGAGTCACTGATTAATCTGTGGCATTTTATGTTTCTGTAAATAAATCTCTGTCTATTTGCAACTGAACTAAAAGAGTTAAATATTTCATAGAGTACATTACACACAGCATTTATAATCAACATCTGTTAACATGATGCTAGATTTTTATAAGTACCAAGTGAAATTATGGCATTAGGTGTATAAATATCGAAAAATTCCTTTTTCTTTTCTCTCCAGTATCTATACTCACCTTCCATAAATAAGAAAAAAATGAATTAACTAATTAACTCCTGGAATATGATGTTAGATTTTGTTAAGTGCTCTTGTCTGAGATTTGAAATTTCATGGAACAAGTTCCTAAAAATTATTTTAAAAAAAAGATAGAAATTAATGTATTTACCCAGGCCAGATTCTCTAACTGAAAGAAGTTTTCCCAATATAATTAATACTTAGTAAGACTCACAGATTCCCTGAGGAGAAAATTCCAAACTGTATATACAGATGAATGGTTCTTGCAGATTTGTGGGTACCGCATGCTTTTAAAATTTCTTCCAACTTGACTCGGAGTAAGTGCTCAATGAGTTTCTACTAGGTAAATGAAACATGGAGCATCTACTACATTTAAGGCAAAGCCAAGTAGAGGAGTTATGATCCTTTTCTGTTTGTTTTTGGGACCCACAATTAGAGATAACCTGTTATATTTGGCCTTATTGATGTGTTATTATTCAAGCTTTACAATTAGGATGTAAACTTCTCTGTCCAGGAGGAAGAGATATAAAATAAGCTAAATAAAATTTGCTGTGGTGCGTATGTGAATATTAACTCAATATATAGTATCCAGAGAGGACAGAGCTGACATTTAACCACTCCCTGGTGAATTAACAAACAAAAAGACTTGGATTTGATTTTCCTTGGAAAAATACATTAACTCTCTTAACACTTTTTTTTATTAATTAAAAAAATTAACAAACAAACAAAACAATAAGATATCATTCCATTCTACATATATAATCAGTAATTCTTAATATCATCACATAGTTGCATATTCATCATTTCTTAGAACATTTGCATCGATTTAGAAAAAGAAATAAAACGATAATAGAGAAAAAAAAGTTATATATACCATACCCCTTACCCCTCGCTTTCATTTACCACTAGCATTTCAAACTAAATTTATTTTAACGTTCGTTCCCCCTATTATTTATTTTTATTCCATATGTTCTACTCTTTTGTTGATATGGTAGATAAAAGGAGCATCAGACACAAGGTTTTCACATTCACAGAGTGACATTGTGAAAGCTATATCATTGTTCAATCATCCTCAAGAAACATGGCTACTGGAACACAGCTCTACATTTTCAGGCAGTTCCCTCCAGCCTCTCCACTACATCTTGAACAAGGTGATATCTACTTAATGCGTAAGAATAACCTCCAGGATAACCTCTCGACTCTGTTTGGAATCTCTCAGCCATTGACCCTTTGTCTCATTTCACTCTTCCCCCTTTTGGTCAAGAAGGTTCTCTCAATCCCTTGATGTTAATTCTCAGCTCATTCTAGGGTTTTTCTCAGTCCGTTGATGCCGACTCTCAGGTCATTCCAGGATCTCTGTCCCACGTTGCCAGGAAGGTCCACACCCCTGGGAGTCATGTCCCACGCAGAGAGGGGGACTCTTAACACTTTTTAATAGCTTTTATTTCATGTTTCATTGTGAAAAGTTTCACTTTCAACCCAGCTTTCTCTGTTATAAACAAACAACAAACAAATTTGTTTGTTCATATTTGAACATGTACTTTTTCTGCATTATTTATAGCCTTGAATTTCTAACCAAACTTAAAGTGCACTTTTTACCCTGGGCTCTTAAAAGTATACTTGATTCTATCAGTAATTATAATGAGATTTTAGTTCTAGGTTTTCAACTTGTTTTCAAATGACTTCTTTCTACACAATTTAGCTATTTTCATATCCTTCTTTGACATAGTAAGTGCTTAATAATGACTGCCAACTCCCTTTTAATGAAAGTACTACAAAAATCCTCTAAATGGCAAAGGAGGTTATGAGCTGAGGAAAGAGCTGATGTTTTAAAGGAGCTCTTTCTTTGAATATGAGTAGATTTTATTTTCACCACTCCTGGAATTAGAAATATTCCTGCCTGAGGAGTTCTCTGCTGAGAATGGAAAGAAAAGACTGAACAACAAAGTAAACATAAGATAAAGAGCTCAGCCTAGTACCCAAAGCACCGGGAACTGTAAGTTCCTTGTTATAAAATTGGTCTCCTTGGAAAGTTAGCACTTTTGTTTATTATCATAGGAAAACAATCTCTTTTGAACCTGTTCTTTCCCAGTAGCTTCCAAACTAAATGACACAGCGTTAGAGCTTCTAAAATGGAGCAGGAACGCTACTCTTCAGATTTCTTTGACAATAATTATTTTCTTTCTAAATGTTGCCATTAGGTAGTATTTGTTTTAACTGACGTTGTCATGATATATTCTGTTTGTGTGTGTTAAAACAGTTCATGTTCAAACTCACAAGTAAATCTTTGTTTTCTTTGTTGGAGAAGAAAGTTCTTCAGATGGGAGACAGTGATAATTAAACTTTTGTGTTGCAGATGCTGTGAAGCCACCTGGCAACTCCTTACAAGCACCAGCTGATTTACCGTTAGCTATAAATACAGTCCCACCCTCCACCCAGGTGGATTCTTCCTCCGCTACTCTACCTCCTCCATATCAGCTAATAAACCTTCCACCACACCTGGAAACTCTTGGCATCCAGGAGGATCCTCAAGACTACCTCTTGCTAATCAACTGTCAAAGCAAGAAGCCTGAACCCACGAGGTAAGTATTGTGTGTGTGTGTGTGTGTGTGTGTGTGTGTACATTTTATATTTATGCCATTCCCATAGGCTTATAATTCAGGTTTGTAGTCGTCCAATGGTAACTTCTGTTATTTGAGAACTTTTATTGAAAAAACAATCTCTGTCATCTTTGGCAAAGAGCAGTGTATCTACAAGGCTCTTTTGGAAATCTATTTACTGTTTCATAGTCTTTGTTACAGACTCACAGTATTACTTGCTTAACAGATTTCACTGACTTATAAATGGTGATCTTGCTCCATTTCTTATGTGATTGTAAACCAGCCAAGGGTCATCTTTTGTTTCTGAAGAAGGAGAGGAGTATCTACTGCTAGAAGACTTTGAAAGCAAAGCGGTTTCATTGCAGTGAGTGTGTCATGGTTGTTTTGGATCTGTTTGAGAAATTAATCATACAGGTAAAGTCCCAATATAGCAAATTCTATGGAATATACAAATTGGATTGTGAGGAAATTGGAAGAAATTAAATATATTGCTAAAAATTTTCATTCCCTAAAATTCATTTCATTTCATACATAGCAATGAAACGGAGCTTACCCAAGCCTTGACTTTACAAATTATTAAGTAGAAAAAGTATATGGAGTTCAGGGCTTGACAGCAGGAGTCATAAAACCTTTCTCAAATCATTGGTTTCCCTGTCATCATTCTCTGCTCCTACATCCCTCCTCTTCCAAATTATAAGATATTTTAATTTTATCTTTGTGATCATTTGATATTGAGTAGTTGGAACGCTTTAGGTGACAGAGGCAGTTGGAGGGCAGTTGTTTCATTGTTTGAAAAGGAAGCAGGAAAATGATGCTCAGGAGGCTTTCTGTGCCGTTAACAGCTGTGTGACCATTAGTGAAATCACTGGTCAGTCGGATATATTTATTATCTTAATTACAGAATTAAGTGGGGATGAATTGCATAATAGATGTGAAAATGTTTTTTTAGACAGGATTCTAATATATAAAGCATTATTATTTTTCTGACAAATACGATTTGTTGGTTATCTTTTTCTTGTAGTGACTGTTGACATGAGCTAGAAACAGACAGAGCACTTGTTAAAGAATTGCTTTATATAAAATTAGTTAAAAGCCACAAAATAGTTTCTATGAACCATTCTCTAAGATACTAGAAATAGCTCACAAACATTCAAAGATGGGTTTCTGTATATTTGTTGTAATGGGATTTTACCTGTAAGAACAACAACAAAAAAAACAGTTGTAAATCAACAGTAGTTGATGCTATCAAATTCTAACTTGATTTTGCTTGTTTGCTGTGAGTATTTAAATTACACTCTTGCAACTTTGTTGCCTGTGCTACTCAGATTTTTATTTTATGGAGTATCACAATTATTTTTCAATATCAACTTTTTAAAAGCCAACAGCAAAGTGACATTTTTTTTAGTGCATTTTCATTTTATGTAGTGCCCTTCAGTTATCTCCTTGATATCACAGCTTTTCTGTTGTAGTAGAAATTATGCTCGAAATTATTGCCCAGATATATTTCATATCAATATTTTGCAAAAGTGACAAATGAATTACTTATAAAGTACCGTCTATTTGCCCATCATTATGTTAGGTGCTATGGAGGTACAGACTAATTATTTAAGATCAAGTCCCTCAGATACAATCACTTTCAGAGTTTACAAGTAAAGCTTGTTAAGAAGGCCAAGCACACACTCATTAAGTATTTACAGGGCAAGACAATATTCAAAAATTGCTTTGCAACTTTGCAAGATTCAGCTAAGATGTGAATATGCTCCTTAAGGAAACATTCCCCAAACTCTCAGGTGGATTAAATTTCCTTTGGGTTTCCTTGGTATCCTGGTTGTCTGGTTCATATCTCTGTTTTATCATAACATTGGAAATAGCTTGATATTTTTATGCATCTCCATTAAAACTATTCAAGGGCAGGGAGGGAACTTTATTACCCTTTGTACCTCTAGCTACTCTTAGCTCACATGTTTGAAGTAAATGATATACAGATTGTAGGATATACCTAGGTGCATTAAAAATCCAAGAAAGGAAAGTGTAAGTGATTTTAAAATGAAGGAAACAGCAAGAGGTTTCATAGGAGGAGAAGGATTTGAAGTACATATAGTTGATAGGAGAAAAGGAGAGGTGAGAATGAGCATGGTTGACACTGGATAATAAGGAGGAAAGCCTGCCTGGAGCACAGGGTTCTATTTAGGAAATATGGGATATAAGAGAGTTCATACAAAGTGGAGCCAGGTTATTAGTAGCCTTAACTCTTGGAGTAGTTTGTGGTCTTCATGTAGTGCCCAAAGCTTGTAGGAACACTTTTACTAGGTTTTTCTCTTCGTACGTGAGTGATAGAAAAACTGCTTTGAAAATATTGATCTTATAGCACAATAAAAATGAGACTCATGGACAGATTGGAAGAGGGAGAAAGAAGAGGAAAGAAGTCCATTTAAGAGGTTCTTTAATGTAGACCTCAGCAGTGATGCAGGCCTGAACGTGGGGTGGTGAGAGTGGGAATAGAGCAGGGGAATAGAAACTTGGGCAAGAAGGAGGACTTGGTGCCTGAGCAGCAGTAGGAATCAAAGAAATAGAATCAGAACTGACTGGGTTTTGAGTCTAGAAACTGAAGATAAAGACGTTCCTTTTAATGCAAGCCGGGAAGAGCAGTCAGTGTAGAAGCAAATTGAATTGAGTTTGGGACACACTGAACAAGGTGGTAGTATAGTGGGTAATCAAGGTGAAATATCTTTTGTGCAGTCAAAAGTATGGGACTTTGAGTTTGGTGAGAAGACAGGAGTTGTCAGCATTCAGTGGAGGATAAAGTCACGAGGAAGGAGGATTCTCTAATTGTGTGTGCAGTAAAGGATTAGAGAACTGAACTCCTTTGGCATTCCCAGGTGGAGAGAGAAGAAGAAGCCAGGAAATGCAAAGAAGGAATAGTCACTGAGGAAAGAGGAAAACCATGATAGTGCAATATGGATTCTGTTACTCAAAGGGAAGAGTTTCAGTAAATATATGCACTACACTGTGTCAGATGTTGCCAAGAAATCAGGGAAGATACACCTTTTAAAAAATGATCACACGTTTTTGAAGAAATATTGCATTTAAATTCCTACAGGACTTCAGACAACATGCATAGGTAGATCAGGTGTGTTTTTGTTTAACAATAAAGAAGTGTGAATGTGCTCATTAGCCTCATCTTGACTTATACCCAAATTTTGATATACCACAAAATGCAGAGACTGAGGCATAAAATATATTCTAATGAGATTTTTATTTTTATTCGTATTTATATATGTCTTATATTTTGATCCTCTTTATAGTATTGGCTAAATGTTTATTATTAAAGAAAATTTAAAAATTAGAATATATACAAAACCTATTAAGTTGCTATCTCCATGTAGACCATGTTGAATTTTTTCAATACCATGAAACCATTAGACTTTTAGTTCTACAGAACAACATATTTGCCACAGGAGCAATCAGTCAACTTTATGAGCTATATTGGCATTGGGTTTTTGCATGCTTTTCAGAGGAAAAGCTATTCCTTGTGTCTGTGCCTTAATCATTTACCTTTCTCGGAGTTTTGAACCAGTCTAATTCCAGTGCTTCAGAGATATGTGGTTTTATGTGTGGATTTAATAGATGGAGTTATGGGTTTCAGCAGGTACAGGACATGAATTAAGGAGAATGCTTTTGGTGGTTTTGTGGTGGCCTTTTTTTTTTTGGTCTGGTGTATAATCATACAGAATTAAAGAACATTTGTGCTTTAAATCTTATGGATCACATGCCAAAAAATCCAATGAAAAGGCCCGTGTATTTTGTTACGCTATAAATATATTTATTAAAATGCAGTCTTATGTCTTTACCATACTAACATTTTGTTCTGTCATGAACAATTTTTGTTTAGAACACATGCTGATCCTGCAAAATCCACCTCTTCTGAAACAGACTGCAATGATAACGTCCCTTCTCATAAAAATCCTACTTCTCTGAACAAACAAGGAGTGAATGGCTTTTTTCAGCAGCAAATGATGTATGACTCTCCACCATCACGTGCTGTGTCTGTTTCTGCAGACTCCAGTCTTTATAACCTGCCCAGGAGTTCCTCCCACGATGTTTTACCAAAAGCATCTCCATCGAATACCGAAGCAGATGGAGAGCTCTATGTCTTTAATACCCCATCGGGGTCATCAAATGTAGAAACTCAAATGAGGCATGTGTCTATTAGTTACGACATTCCTCCAATACCTGGTAACACTTACCAGATTCCACGAACATTTCCAGAAGGAACCCTGGGACAAACGTCAAAGCTAGAGACTATTCCAGATATTCCTCCACCTCGGCCCCCGAAGCCACATCCAGCTCATGACCGATCGCCTGTGGAAACATGTAATATTGCACGCACAGCTCCCGACACTGACAGTAGTTACGGTATTCCCACAGCAGGAGTGCCTCCATCGCGTAGTAATACCATTTCCACCGTGGATTTGAACAAACTGCGAAAAGGTCAGCTCTTGTTGGCGGCTGTTCTAATAGAGGTTAATGAGAGAGCGTTTTTCTGAGTACTTGTTCTTTTAAGCAAACTGTGCTGTTAAAGGACAGTCCTTTTTTTTTTTCCAGCTCTGCAGAATCATATAGCCAAGATAAACCATTTCGGTAGATCTCTGAAAGAGTCTGTATGCACATGTGCCTGCATGCATGCTCTGCTGGAAGGGAGAAAGCTGTAGCTTTTCATCCCTGAAGGAGTATGTCCCTCATAAGGTCTTCCTGCCTCGGAAGTGTGCACTCCTCTCTCCCGCTTTCTATAGATCCTGAGTGGGTGAGCCCCTGTTGGGGCAGAAGAACAGGAAATAGACCAGTCACAAAGCCTCTCCAAGTCTACCCTTTCCTGTATTTTTGTGCTATTATGGCAGCTTCTCTATCACATCTGTTGGGCTCTGTTTCCTTCCTTCCTATAAAAGCCATTTTTATGTTGTGTCTAACAAGTGATGTTTGGTTCCAACCAAGCCATTATGCCTTTGTTTGATTTTCTGTGTTTGTTTGTTGTTGTTTTTTAATGTACTGAATCTTCTCTCCACTTATCCCGAGCAATTTCAGTTATTACTAGTTGAATGTAGTTTGCCCATACCAGCCTGCCAACTGAAAATTACATACCTTGTAAGGAGAAAATTCGGTCTGGATTATTCTGAGATTCTTAACTTGCTAAAAATAGAAAGCCAAAGTTTTAAATGCACATGCTCTAAAAACTATGTGCTAAAATTTCTGTATATTGTGGTAGAGTTATCCAAGCTATCTTAACATAAAGATTTAATGCATCATGAATAGTACTTAATACAGTGCATATTTAGCTAATCAGGACCAATTTCTAACTTCCTTCTTGAAACAAGTGAAAAACCTGGCTAGAAGTGGATATAAGTTCGTTCCAAGGTGGCACAAAAGATGAGAGAGTAGAAGTATTTCTCTTCTCTCTCTTCAAATAACCCTATCACATTCTAGGTTTAGGCATTCATTCACTGTCATAATTATGTTTTGGTGTTGACAGTATATGAGTTTTTGTATTTTCTAGTGGATTAATTCACCAGTTCAAGATATTATTGTTCTGTGAACATCCTTTTAAAAATCCTTGTGTGTGTACATCTGTGGACGTATGTGTGAATATGTGTGTGTAAAGAAAAAATCGATTGCCCTGAGAGTTGATGAAGATGGGAAGAAATGTTGATAGTTTGTTCTTTGTTTTAGATGCTAGTTCTCAAGACTGCTATGATATTCCACGAACATTTCCAACTGATAGATCTAGCTCACTTGAAGGCTTCCATAACCACTTTGTAAGTAAAATTGACTTTGGCATCACAGAGTGTATTTCATTGTCACAACCTTCACATTTAATGCCCTGAGACTAGACAAGATCATAAAATAATAGTGCCTTTATTTCTCTATGAATAAGTGTGACTTATAATTATGTTTTCATGTTTGACAGTAGTTTTTGTTTATTAAAAAATATATGTATGTGTTTTAGAAAATCAAAAATGTGTTGACAGTGGGAAGTATATCAAGTGAAGAACTGGATGAAAATTATGTCCCAATGAACCCCAACTCTCCACCACGACAACACTCCAGCAGTTTCACAGAACCAATTCAGGAAGCAAATTATGTGCCAATGACACCAGGGACATTTGACTTTTCTTCATTTGGGATGCAAGTTCCCCCTCCTGCTCATATGGGCTTTAGGTCCAGCCCAAAGACCCCTCCCCGAAGGCCAGTTCCTGTTGCAGACTGTGAACCACCCCCCGTGGATAGGAACCTCAAGCCAGACAGAAAAGGTAAGGAGTGCATGACATAGTAAAAGGATCATGGGTTGCCAGTTTAGATCTGCATTTAACTGTCATTACGCTCAAATCAGAACTGGTACTATATATTCTGAAATATTTCATATTATGTTAGCTATCAGTATATTTGGGTAAAGCAGTACTTTTCTATATAGATCAATAATTATATCATAGTTGATGTCCACGTGAGATAAGTCTCTTATCTCTTGCGCAGAGAGTACAAAGGAACTTACCCACAGCAATCAGCTGGACACAGGAGACAGGAGAAACTGAGACAGATTGCCCCATCCGAATGGAGTAACTGCTACTCCACTCTAGTTCTTTGTTGATTTGGGAAAACATGAGCTCATAGGGGCAGATCTTCTGATGTTTCAAGAGAAGCTGTAAATATCGTTCTTTATATATATGTGTATTACCTCTTGGTTTTTAAGTTCTATCCCTAATTTAATTAAAAAAAAAAAAAAAACCAGCACCATTGCAGACTAAACCAAACATTTCTGCAAGCTAGATGTACCCCTCAGCTGCTTTTTGTAACCTCTTCTCCAGAGTGTACAATACCAGGTCAGACTTTACAGTATTAATGGGCTTGGTATAATTTTTTAAGAACATGAGGTTGCCTGTATAATCTTCCCATTCTGTTAGTGTAGCAACTTCTGAAAATTGCTATATGCCTTTGCTGTGGCATAAATAAGAGTGTCTAGTCTATCCTTTCATATCTTCATAAGTAACATTAAACTCTAAACTAGCATGGCGTATTAAGAATGCAGTATAGAAGAAACTTTTCAGCTAAATAAGGGTATGTATCCACGTTTTAACATTTTGTATTTGAGTGGTTAAAACGCAAATACCTTGACATGCTTCAGCATGCTGTTGGTATGACTTTATTTTGAGAGCCAAATTAGCTAGCATATTGGCTGTGTGGTGAGTGCTTCACTTTCTGACTTAGCCCAAGGGATTTCAGCACATTTAAAGTCACAGGTGCTATATGTATACTTCTTTTTTAAGAACATTTAATGTTTATGTAAATTTTAAATTACCCTGGGCTTAGATCATTAATAGTCATTCTAATTGCATTCCAGTTGTAGGGTACAGAGGCTGAGACTCACTCAGAGTTCCTTAAGAAAAAGGGTTTGGTTTGGTTTGGTTTTAAATAAGGTGTATCCTTACTTGAAACTAGAAAGTTATCAGAAACAGGCAGTTCTGGGGAACTATGTCTATGTCCTGCTTTCTCTCCGCATTCTGTCTGGCAAGTCTTTGCATCTGCTTTGTTCTCTCATCACCAGCTTGCACATTCTTTCCCTCTTTTCTCTTTTCTTCTCCTTTATAATGTCTTCTTTAAATGGTTTCTACCTCCCGAGAGCTTCAGCCTGCAATGCCCCTGTGGCCTTTTCTGCTTGTGCCTCCTTTCCCTGTGCTCTTGCTCTTGAAGCTATGATTCCTGCTAATTGCCTCATTTATTATTTAATCACCTCAGATTGCTCAAAGAGGTTTGGCTGATCATCTTTTCACACTGGTTCACATGATAGATTGTATGCCAGCCCACTTCTGGTCTGGGCAGCTAGGAGTGTAGTCATATGTAAGACTCGAGGCCACCAGGGCAGCAGGGCTATAATAAGAAATGGTTTCTAGAAGGGGTATGAGCATCACAGGCTTTTTATTTGATTTTTTTTTTCCCTTTGCCTTCATTTGTCTCTAAATCCACTTTAGACGTTATTAGTCATTTTCTTCTTTACATACAATTTGCAGAGTTCTATTTGGATATGTGGAGATAATCCACATGGATTGCTGAAGAATTAAGATACAAGTGTCAGGATTCTTTACAATATTGAAATATCTATTTTAGTGCTAAACTTTATTTTCCTGTAATTAGAGCATGTTGTGGCAGCTCTTTACTTTTTAACCCATAACTTGACTGTATTATATCTTGAATCCTATATAAATGTGGAGGTATAAGTTTGGGTAAAGGTATGTAACTCTTAAGTCCTACCTGCTTTGCTCCCTTGCCTGTTCAATCCACAGGCTCTGCTGAACTCAGTTTAAAAATTCCCAATATATGTAATGGTTAATGAACCCACATGGTAAGCATACTGCAGAATCAGAGTAGATCCCTATTCATATGTTAGAAAAATTTTAAGATCCTAAAGATATGCTTATTTCATTTAGTATCATCTAGGTTGGCTATAGCCTATGTATTTCATATCACTATAAGTACATTAAATATAGTATAATTGGTGTGTGTAATACTATTTATCATTTATAGTACATATATGTATAATTACACATCCTAATAAAAGTACTGTGTATTCTAGTACATGAGGGATTGTCTTAGCTTTCTAAATCAACCTAAAGTGATCTCACAGTAGAACAGAAGAGTAGGTAGGATTGTATACTTCTGAAGTTTGTGTTCAGTCTTTTAAAAATTAACTGAATTGTTGAGAGGCAATCCTGAGCTCATTGTCCTGGTTATTTATTTAGTATATTTGCCTAGATACAAAATTAACTGAGAAAGAACACCCATAGTTTTGGGAGAAATGAAGAACAGGTTTAGCAAACAATAAATGGTTACATAAATAATAGTCTCTTTTTTAAAAAAAAGGTTTTTGCTCTTTTTAATCTATTCTACTTTTTAAAGAAATATGATACAAGATGAAGCATGAGGAAATGTGTAACACTACAGAACAAACTTTTTCATCTGACTATAACAAAGTTATAACTATTCAAGAAAAACACATTTTGAAATCCAAATTCCAATTTTGTGGCAAAGTTTATTCTTAAAAATTTAGATACTAAAACAAATGTCTTATTTGATTATGAAATTCTTCTCATCATTCATAGTAACATGAATCTATTTTAGTTTCAAATTGTATGAATCCGAAAAATGATTTAATATATTAGTTCTACTATCTCTTATTAACTGAAAGTCATAATAAGCAAACATAGTTCTATCCAGTAGGTCTTAATTAGTTTCAAAGTACAATACAACTAGTTAAAAGCCCAATATAACCAGTTTCTGTGATCATCTTCTTTATAAGGGTCAGCAATAAATGTGTGACATTCTAGTCTTGTTTATATCCCCAGTTATAGATGTCAGCGGCTGTAGTTGTAGTGCAGCTGAGTTTTTAGAATACTTGTGCGTAATTGAAGCTGCAGAAATACATAAAGAGGTTTTAAACACTTACAGTTAATGTGTTATCATGGACCAACTCATGGTGTCTATATTTTCACCTATACTAATTTTTGATACTGTACTATCTGTTTCAAACACAGTTTTGTTTATATTAATAGAGTAGAGAAACATAATTCAAGCATACTGTATTAGATACTGGGAAAGCAAATGAGCAGTGGAAAAGGCAGGACAATTTATGTTTTGGTTGCTTCAACTGAAATTTTGTATTTTTAATAGAAGAGTAATTTCATGAAGTTTGGAAAATTTCCAGATGATATCTATTGTGGCTTCTCTTAAAGTAAGACATTACATAAATCTACCGTATTTATTCGCTAAACCTATGTAGACTCTCTTCCCATCCAATTTCCTAATATGATATAGCTACTATTTGCACTAAAAATGCTGTCTTTGTTTTGCTTTGTCTTTATCCATCCATACTTTTTTGCAGTAGTTCAGACCAGTATACATTGATTTAAAAAAAACAGCAGTGCAGGGTTGCTATGGTGCTTTTGCATATTAGTTTAGTTTGAAAATCTTTAGGTCTGTACCCTTTCCTTGGTGTAGGGGGAGAATCTGAAAGACCAGTCCAGGGGAGTGTTCCCAGGTGGGTCTTTTGGACAACATTTCTCCAGAAATTTTCTCAAGAGATCTTATTTTAAAGAAGTTTTGGAATCTGTGCTATTTTATTTCATTTTTATTTTTATTATTATTATTATTATTATTTGCATGGGCAGGCCCCAGGAATCAAACCCAGGTCTCTGGCATGGCAGGTGAGAATTCTGCCACTGAGCCACCATTGCACAACCCATATCTGTGTTTTCTTAAAATGAAGTTTATACTCTAATAAATGTTTGGAGAATGGGTGACTGATACCAGTAAATATAACTACAATTTAATAAACAAGTGTTAAAGTTTCAATTGGGTTGATGTTTTAGTTTAAATATAGAGTGCCTTTTTACAGCATACCCTTAACAAGGAGGGGGCTGGGGGAGGTTTCTAAATTTTCTTGACCTTTAAGTATAATTATCAGGATTACATTATTGTATTCCTCTCATGTGCAATGAGATCATTAAAACAAGTATGAATATATTTCAGTTAGCTGCCTTGATTATGTTTTGGAATTTGTGAGGTAAATTCTTGATTTTTGAGATACCTTCTGGATATAGAAGTATAATCTATAAAACTTGGTAGAGCAAATGATGTAGACTAAGTTAAACCTGAAATAATATGGAAAATAGATTTACCACTTTGAGTTAAATTTCTATAAGCAGTACCTGTGAGAATAATGCTTAATAAATGTGTAGACTTTCAAGAAAGGATTGTATCTACTTATTTGAAATGTGGCCTTGCCTTGCTTGATTGTCTTGTCCATATTTGGAATGATGAATTTTTTTTTCTTTTTTTCTTTTATTTTATTTATTAAACATGCCAACGTACAAACACAAATATTCTTACCATATGATCATTCCATTCTACATATATAATCAATAACACACTATATATCTATAGTTGTATATTCATCATCATTTCTTAGAACATTTACATCTATTCAGAAAAAGAAATAAAAAGAAAACAGAAAAAAATTCATACATACACACCTCACCCCTTCCTTTCATTGATCACTAACATTTCAATCTACTAAGTTTATTTTAACATTTGTTTCCCCTTATTATTTATTTATTTTTAATCCATATGTTTTACTAGTCTGTAGATAAGGTAGATAAAAGGAGCATCAGACACAAGGTTTTCACAATCACACAGCCACAATGCAAAAGCTGTATCATTATACGATCATCTTCAAGAAACAAGGCTACTGGAACACAGCTCTGCATTTTCATGTAGTTCCCTCCAGCCTCTCCATTACACCTTGTTCTAGTGTGCTAGCTGCCGGAATGCAATTTACCAGAAACGGAATAGCTTTTCAAAAGAAGAGGAATTTAATGAGTTACTAGTTTACAGTTCTAAGGCCAAGAAAATGTTCCAATTAAAAAAAGTCTATAGAAATGTCCAATCAAAGGCATCCAGGGAAAGATACATTGGTTCAAGAAGGCCGATGAAGTTCAGGGTTTCTCTCTCATGTGGAAAGGCACATGGTGAACACGGTCAGGGTTTCTCTCTCAGCTGGAAGAGCACATGGCGAATACGGCATCATCTGCTAGCTTATTCTCCTGGCTTCTGGTTTCATGAAGCTCCCCGGGAGGTGTTTTCCTTCTTCATCTCCAAAGGTCACTGGCTCGTGGACTCTCTGCTTCGTGGTGCTGCACCATTCTCTGCTCTCTCTGAATCTCTCATTCTCCAAAATCTTTCCTCTGTTATAGGACTCCAGAAACTTATCAAGACCCACCCAAATGGGTGGGGACACATCTCCCCTAATCCAGTTTAACAACCACTCTCGATTAGGTTGCACCTCCAGGGAGAGGATCTAATTACAAAATCACACATACAATATTGAATAGGGATTATTCTGCCTTTATGAAATGGGATTTAGATTGAAACATGGCTTTTCTAGGGGACATACATCTTTTCAAACCAGCACACACCTTAACTAAAAAGGTGATAGGAATGATGAATTTTTTGAAACAACTTTAGTTATTCCCTTTTTCCTCTTAAAGGACAAGCAAAACACTAAATTTATGGCACTGATGGGCTTAGACACCATCAACTTTTTAAGAGAAAGGCAGTTCATTAATATTCATTCAATACAGATTTCTAAGTGCCTACTAGCTATAGGGGATGCCTTTTGCCAGGACTTGAGTCTCCAAAAACAAGAAGAAAGGGTCAGTTTTTTTTTTTTATTTTTTTATTAATTAAAAAAAATTTACAAGAAAGAAACACAAACACTCCTAATATATGATCATTCCATTCTACATATATAATCAGTAATTCACAATATCATCACATAGTTGCATATTCATCATCATGATCATTTCTTAGAACATTTGCATCAATTCAGAAAAAGAAATAAAAAGACAACAGAAAAATAAAATGAAAACCAAAAAGGGTCAGTTTTTTGAAGACGCTATAGTAGGAGGTAGACAAGTAAACACATAATCACAATTAGCATGGGAGGGTCTGTGGTCGAGGTACGTTCTTAGCACTATTAAGAAGACTCCCAGAGGAAAGTCTGAGAGGGTGATGGTAGAGGAAGGCTGAATGTAAATGGATCTTCTAGTCAGAACAAACAGCGTACTCAGATCATATAAAAAGAGAGGAGATGAGAGTGGTGGGAGGGATGAATGTTCTGCAGGCGTCTGCTCCTCAGAGTTTTATAAGCCAAGCTGGTGAGGTTGGCTCTATCTGAGTACACTTTAAAGGATTTTATGCAGGCAAATGACATAATCAAGTTGATCCCTAGAAAATATGTTTTTATGGTTTTAGACTAAGATTACAAAATCATACTTTTTCATCTTCCCCCTCATACAATTCCAAGGTACTTTGTCCAACTTTCCAAAATCCACAGTTCTTGAAGGCTTGGTTTAGAGATGATCAAACAAGAAAGACATAACAAAAGTCTCTTTCCTGGCCCTCAGTTACTTCCTCAGTTTCAGAGACTTACGTGATATTTGGAAGTCTTAAGGGCAGTTGGTGTGGCTGAAGGTCAAATAGCCATATAGTGCAAGCTCTTTGCTTTCAGAAAAAACAGTGTTTTGAAATGCACAATTTAGAAAAAAAAGAAAAGCAAAAGCATATCAGACGTGCAAATTTTTTATTTTCTGGGGTGAATGTCTGAAGCATGTCTTTGCCTTCATTTTAAAAAGCACATCCTGCTATGTCCTGCTCTTCTTTGCACAGTTCCATGAGAGTGGTGATAGTGCATCGGGGCCTTGGGATTACTGTTTGCTGAAGTACTTGTGCCATTTGCAAGGCTGTTTTCTTTGGTGTATTGAGATAATAATTCCTTGGAATAAAAATCAGCTTGCTGTTTTTATTGGCTTTGGTTTTTAAGAGCTTCCAGTGTCCTCTGTGAGAACCAAATGGTGTAAGAGATCAGAGCAGGAGGAGGCTTGTGGATCATGTGTTGAGAGCTTTTGCTTCAAGTAACAGATACTCCCTAGCTAATAATGCTTTTTTTTTTAATTTTTAAAAAGCTGTTAAAATGGGTTATAGTGATGATGTTACAAAGTTTATAGTAGAAAAACATCACACCAAGAATCCAGAAAGCTAGAATTAACTTCTCTTTCTACCATTAATGACCACTCACTACCAATCTGTGACATTGGACTAAATACTAACTTCTCTTTGCATTAGTTTTCTTATTTTAAAATATAAGATTAGATTAGACCATCTCTAAAATGTATATAACAAGAATACGCTTTCATTCTAAAATTCTGTAATTCTAAAGTTCATGGTGAATTCTAAAATTCATGGTGAAGATAAAATTATTGCCAAACTTATATCTGTGTTATTTTATACATGGTCATGGTGACAGAGTACACATTAATTTATGCTCTTGATTAATAAGGACCACCTCACCTTTATGCTTTCTGGCCCTTGATTGTAAAATGTGCTTAATAGTAAAAATTCATTGAGTAAAGAAGGTTATTCTGTATCCCATATACCTTCAGATAATTGAAAATCCAAATCTAGTTTTAGTCTGTGCTGCAAGTCTCATATTTGAACTTTTTTCCTAGTTATTTCAAAATAAAATGCAGGTTTCTTTTTGTCTTTGTAGATGTTGAATAAATTGGTAAAGAATAGTTGTCTAAAGCTACATTTTTTTAGAATGTGACTTTTTTTAAAAAAGTCTTGATATTTTCAAACAAATATAGATAAATTTATAATACTCTGCTTTGTAAGAAATCTTTGATCTGTTTCATTTATTTAAAGAGCACTTCTTTGAATGCCTAGTATATTTGAGCCATGGTATTAGATAATGAAAGATATTGAGACTAAAAGTTGCATTTTCTTCCCTGGAGGAGTTTGCTTTGTAGTGAAAACAAACTAATATGTTGGATTATTGTTACAAAGTAAAATTGATATGAGGAGGTATTTTAGTTGGCTCATGCTGTTGAAATGCAATATACCAGAAATGGTTTGGCTTTTATAAAGGGAATTTATTAGTTTAGAAGTTTACAGTTCTAAGGCCATAAAAATGTCCAAACTAAGATAAAGGTACCTTGGCTCAAGAAAGGCCGTTGGCGTTGAGAACATTTCTGTCAACTGGGAAGGCACGTGGCTGGTGTCTGCTAGTCCTTTGGCTTCTGGTTTCAAACAGCTTCCCCAGGAGGTTTTCTTTCTGCGTCTCCAAATACCTCTCTCTGTATTGGCTCTGAGTTTTCTCCAAAATGTTTCCCCCCATTCCCACAGTTGGGTGCGTCACATCTCCACGGAAACCACCTAATCAAAAGCTCCCACCCTGCTATTGAATCAGGAGTATTAAACATAGCTGCCCCCACAAGATAGGATCAGGATTGAAAGAACATGACTTTTTTGGGGTTCACAACAGTTTAAAATCAGAACAGGAGGTCAGAGAGAAAATGGAATCTAGAATGACTCCTAAGGAATCTACTATATGGTAATATAGGAAACAAAGCAGGTTTGTGGTAGATCAGAGTGGATGAAATCTGTTTTAAACATTGAGTTTGAATGCCTGTGGTATATCCAGGTGGAGTGTTCTATAGGCTATTTGATGTCTACATCAGAAGCTTGGGGGAAAGATCTGGGCCAGAAATTAATATTCACTATAATATTTACTAGGCTGTACTTCAAAGTTATAGGAGCAGATCGCTTAACCAGAGATTGACAACAATCCATTGTGAGATTGTTTTATCCCTTAAATGGATTAAAGTGTAAACTTAAATGGATTAAAGCATAAATTTAAAGGGAAGGTAGTAGAGGAGGCATGGAGACTTAAAAGAAACAGCTAGAAGGCTGGGCAGGCTAAACCTAAAGCTCTTCAGAGCTTCCAGAAAGAAGCAGCTGAAGTTAAAGACCAAGAGATTTTCCCTAGTCTTTTCAAGTGCCCAGTGGAAGAGACCAATTTTCTTTGCAAAGTAAATGCTGAATTGAGTTTGGAAGGACATAAAGAAATAAAACTAAGAAAGTGCCTAAGTGATATTTCAGTGTAACATTTCTACGTTGTGACTTTAGCCCTGAAATCAACCTTAAAGTTGTCTTGGAAGTAGAAAACACATGTATATTTTATAAATGCACTTCTAAAATTTCACTTAATAACATTTTTTTTCTATGAAGAGAACCAAGAAGGGTTTTTACTACCTTGGAAAACGATAGCAGGGATGTGGAAGAATTTGAGAGAAAGACTCAGCAGGAAAGTTATATTGACACACTAATTCTGTTACCTACTTCTGACCCACTGTAGATACATGTCTCCTTAAATTGTATGACTTGTTTGAACATTACTTACACCCCATTGCATGCATCATCACAATCACTTACTTTGTTTTCATTGTGATCAACAAGAATTTCCAACCATGATGAAAATGTAATAACTTTGCATAATGTAGTAACTTTACATATCTAATTCAGTGGCGCTTTATTTGAGCCCCTGCTCTATGTCTGTCACTGTAGTGGGAAACATGGGTAAGATAAAAGCACTTCATCTCCTGGTTTGAAGTACTTCAAATTAGAAACACTTCAGAATAGAAATATTCTTCTGAGTAAAACTATAATAATCCTTCCAGGTTGGAATAATAATATAGGGAAAAGCATGAATTCCCTGCCTGGATTCAAATTCCAGCTCTGCCACTCAGCATCTGTGTGACTTTTTAACCTCAAAGGTAACTTTACCTCCTCTTTGGTAAAGTTATTAAAATCTCTTTTATTTGTACCTCCCTCACATGGTTGTTGAGAGGCTTAAATGAGTTGTTAGAACCCTCAATAAATGTTAAATATTAATCATTAATTTAAATGTACTGGTTTATCTCAAAGAAGTCTTATAGAATATATTGCAATTTAAGTGTAAGAATTATAGACGATTGATGAAGAAATTATGAATATTAATGGAGAAAAAGGGCATAAGTTATAGATGAAATTATAAAGTTGTACATGGGGAAGAGATAAGAGAATAGTCTAGCAATAGCAGGGGGCAGTTCAGGAGAATACGATGTAAAACGCCAAAAGCATCTGTAGGTTAGTCTTGTTAGTCTTGTGGCACCTTCCATATTCTCCATGACTTCTTCAGTATTGTGAATGTGAATTCTGTTTTCATGTCTGTAAAGTGATTTAATGTCTTGGATTGTAATTCATTGAATTTAAACTTGAAAGTATCTGGGTCCTCTGTTGTACTCTTCTCATATAACCTGGCTTTTAATTGCCTCTTATTGTTGTTTCTTCTATAGTTTTCAGTTTGAAGATCATTCTCCTAGATGGAGAAGACTAGAGCAAGATAGGAGTTAAGTGTCTCTTGGTTATCTATTAAAATTACTCTCTACCTTCCCAAACAGTAGGTTTGTTCTTACCTTATTTTTATTCCTTTGTGTAGGTTTTTAAAGAACCTCGTTTGTTATTTGTCATAAGCTTCTGATCATTCTGGGCTGTAACCATTAAGCCAAAGTTCATACCAACTTGGTTAGCTTTCATTTTCACCTTGATCTGCTCTTTCCATTTAATGCTTCTTATTTTAAAAGTTCTGTTCGTTGCCATCTTGCAGAGCATTAGCATTTAAAGACAATGCAGATGGTCAAAGGATATGGACTATTAAAATATAACTCTGAGGTTTCTGCCTAAGTATCCAGGGCATGGTGCTATTGCTGAGGTTCTCAATGGTAAGAAATGGCATTGACTTGGAGGACAGATGATCAGTTCAGTTTCAAATATTGGAAGGACAATTGGAGATGACCTGTCAGGCAACTGTAAGTGTGGACCTAAAGAAAAAATGAGAAACTGAAACTACTAGATAGATTCTGCAACCACATGTTCTTACGTTACCACAAACATAGATAAGATACTGAGGGGGCAAAGATTGAGAAACACAAAGGCTGGTCATTGAAAGAAACTCACAGTGAAAACTTAGTAGGGTGCTGAAGAGCTAACGAATGTGGGTCTTCCAGAAGAGGAGGGTGGGGGGCATACTAGGTAAATACCAATAAACCAGAAGTAGCTCTAAAAGCATTTTATAATTATGAAACATCACATCACCCAATTATCAACTATTTGTGGCATTCAGGTAGATGTAGTGCTCCACACCACACACATAAATTCAAAGTACTATCAGCTGTACATGTGGGTGTAGTAATAAGTGTATTTCTTCTTTTCTAACTGAATTTCTTAGGGGCTGTAGAGCAGAGTGTGTCCCATCTCAAAACTGAAAGCTGCTGATCAACAACAGACAAACATGCTCTTTCTAAATGCTGAGTCTCTAGAAAATCTCTCTTTCCCAAAAGGGATAGAGAAACAAAGGCAATGTGGTACAGTAGAGTACTACCCTAGCAGGTGGAAGGCTAGAGGAAATCTTAACTCTGCCTCTGATTAATGCTGTGACCTAAGTGAGTCAAGCAAACTCTGATTCTCAGGGGCTGTCTCATCCATAGAATGAAGGGGTTGGCTTTGATCTTGAAGGGCCATTTCGCTAAAAAAAAAAAAAAAAAAAATAGGTTTTTCTAATTATAAAACTTGCCCTCTGCCTTTTATTTTGGGGGGGAGAGGGAGGAGAGGGTAGTACACCGTTCTGGAGAGTTTAAGAAGGTGACATTTTCCTTTCTTTTTGTAATGGTGCCCAGTTAGGGCAGCCCCTGGATAGGTCAAGTATAAAAGCGACATGTGCATCTTGGCTCCAAATTATAGTGTTCACATTTAGACCTGCCTTATTTCTGAATAAGTGCAGTATATTAGTTGCCTAACTTAGAAAATTGGTGAAATAGAGACTCTTCATTTCTATTAATCTAGAATATCATATTTTAAGAGACTTTTAAGTTTCAGTAATTAAGGTACCTACATATCATCATTTAACCAGCAAATTCAAATCTTGCCAACTAATTCAACTATGCAAATTTCAAGAAAAAGGAAAATCTGAGGCCTTTTCCAGTAGGGTAGCTGAAATTATTGATTAAAACGGTATTGCTTCTTTGTCAGCAAGATTTCCTGTGGGAAAAGGCCTAAGGCAAACTGTTGGTGTCAGCCCATTCCTTTTCACAGGGCTTTTCAGCTGTGCGTGTATGTGGTAGAGATTAAATGAAAGGAAAAATGGCAGCAACTGAATTTATTCTTTTAAATCCTGTCCTTAAATTAATCAACAATGACAGAATCTAGGCATCTAATCTGTGCAAGGTCATGTCACCGGGAAGCCGCTGAGTATCCAGTAGAAACATATAAGTACTGTTCTTGATTTTGGTCTTGAATTAGCAAATGCTGTAGCAAATGCTGCAGTGTCCATGTGCTTCTCTGGAAGGCCTTTGGTGAAGAGGTGTACAGATAGATAGATGAGGTTCAAAGAAAAGATGTAATTGAGTTGTGACTGAGGGATTTTATAATTTTTTACTTTATCTGGTTTTCTGAGACATGTTAGAAGAAAAACTAACATGGTGCATGATTTTCCTCTTTTCCTCAAAGATAACAACTAACTAAACTGGTTATCCCACTGAAAACCTATCATCTTTCACACTCTGCATGTTACATTGTTGCATGCAATTTTTCCTTTCCATTGTGGTGAGCATGAATGGTATGTAGCAAGATCTGAGAAACTCTCCACAAATAAGGTTTTGTTAATGCTTTTGGGATGTAATATTTCTACACAGGGCTCTGTTGCTTTTTTTAAAGAATCCATTTTTTACATTTAAAGAATAACATATTAAGAGAGTCTTCTTTTTACCAATTAGGTCAAAGTCCTAAAATTTTAAGACCCAAACCCCATGGTTTAGAGCGAACTGATTCACAAACCATAGGTGACTTTGCTACAAGAAGAAAGGGTATGTACTTTAGCAGCGCATGCTATGTGGGATTTTGGGAATTTATTTGTTTTGTGATATTTGTTTGTTTGTTATGTAAAGGAGAAGAATCTAAATACTATTGCTGTTGTAAATAAAGCTTCCCAGCACATGATTTCTAAAGCGAATGCTTCCCACAATACACAATGAATCTCCTTGTTATGCCATTAACAGCAGCATGTTAAAAATGAATTATTTATGATATTCAGTCCTTTCCTTTTGCATTCTTTTAACTTTTGGGACATCAATACATTGTTTTCTTTAATCTTGTGAAGTGCTCATAAATTCAAAATATCTCCTATCTTTACTTTTAATATGATGTATGTATTCTGTTCTGAAACAGTATATAGAATCATATCCTTAGATTAATTATTTTATAACATTGCTTAGAATTTGACAGCGAAACTGCTATTAGCCTTTAGGTTTCAGAAACATAAAGCATTAACAATTAAAGAAACACTTTTAACCAGGACATTATTTTGTACAAGTCAATCTTAAGTATATAGAGGGGCAAAATTATTTAAACACAATATAATAAATCAATTTATTCCTTAGAAAATTACATGGAATGTTTTGTATTTGAGTTGACAAAAATACCTAGTTATAAACCTCAGTGAATCTGTATCACCCTTTAAAATAACCATCTATTTTGTAGTTCAGTGGTAGTTATAGTATGATTAAAATTTACCCATGTATGGACAAAGACTAGAAGGGAACCTGGATATATGAAAAGTTTTCTTTAGAGTGCTGAGATGCAATGTGACTAAATATTTACCTCATGTGTTTAGTCTGCTGAAATATAATTAAAATTAACAAATGGCATTGTTTTAGTTCTTTTGCTCACCCCCAGACTTCTGAAAAATATGTTTTAGATTTGACTTTTAGGAAAGGGCTAACAACTCGATGGTATGTGCTAATATAATTGTCTACTATAAGAATGAGGTAAATAAGCAAAGTCCTTTTATAGATAAAGCTAATTAAAGATGTTAGCATTCTATCTGATTTGAGAAAAACAATTGTTACATTAAACTAAAAATATGAGATAACTTGTTTAAAGTAATTCTGGCCTTTCTTCAGAACAGAGTTTGAGTCTAAACATACAATTATTATTTTGTTTTCTTTGTTTCCGAACTGGGCATGAATTATTTTTAAAAATTTGGCCGTTAAATCATTTTTTTGGATTTGGGTTTTAGCAAAGTTTTTTTTTTTTGTTTGCATTAGTGTGGTAACTCTGTAACAACTGATGGAACAGAGGTATTATGATTAAGTATATTTCATAGTTTCTATTAGGGTTCATAATCTGTGCAGTTCTTTTTGTTTTATTTTTATCCTGGTAATGTATATACAACTCAAAAAAATTTTCTGAAGTATAAATTCTATAGTACTAATACATTTATAAGTTTGTGCTGCCATCCCCACCATACTGAATAAATTTTGTTTTTAATTTTTCTATACATCATTTTATATTATAGTTGTATAACTGATGCTTCTATATTAAATAATAGGAACATTTCACATATAAGATTAAATCTCCATATTAGAGGATAAAAAATAGTGAGAAATAAATTCATGGAATAATGAAACTTATAAATAAAAAACTATAAAGTAGTTGTTTCACATTTACTTTGTCTCATTCACAATTAGTTTATATTCATAAAATATTTTCTTAAATTTAGGATCAACATATTATAATAGAGTTTGAGTCTTGGAGTCAGCTGTCATGAAACATTATCTGATTTAGCTTTTCCCACCAGTTATTTAGCTGTGTGACTTTGGGCAAGTCCTGTAACATCCATGAGCATCATTTCAGGTGTGAAATGAGTCACTGTGAACTAGGTGGTCCTAGGTTAATCCGTCTATGAAATTGTAAATGTAGATCTAGAGAGAGGATCTTGTTTGCTTTCCCAAGTTCTTTAGAGTAACATCTCTTTTTCTTTCTCTCTCTCTCCTGTCCAGCCAAGCCAGCACCTTTAGAAATAAAACCTTTGCCAGAATGGGAAGAGCTGCAAGCTCCAGTCAGATCTCCCATCACTAGGAGTTTTGCACGAGAGTAAGTCTTTGTTTAAAATATGTAGTTTTTTTTATTAACATGGATATCTAAAGTTATTCATTATCATGGAAAATATCTACAGTGGTTCTCAAAGGATGAACTGGACAAACACCCTTTTTGGGGTCCTCTGAATCAAAACTCTTTATTAAAATACTAAGTTGTTACTTCCTTTTCCACTCATTCTCATAAGAGTACAGTGGAGTTTTCCAGAGGTTCCATGGTAGGTGGTGACATCATCATTGTGAAAGCTAATATAATATATGCTTCTAAACTATTGTGTTTTACATGTTTTCTCTGTTTTAATTTCTAATTCATTAAATATAAATAGATATAATCCATATAAACCAGTGTTCCTCAGAACTCTCAACAGGTTTTAAAAGGCCCTTGATCAGTGGTAGAATTCTTGCCTGCCACAAGGCAGACCCGAGTTCGATTCCTGGCCCACATACCCCCCCAAAATAAAATTCAACAAATGGTGCTGCAATAATGGGATTGTCAAATGGAAAAAGAATAAAATGTGACCCCCACTATACAGCATACAAAACAAAAAAAAAAAAAAAGAAAAATGTCCTTGAGATAAAAAAATTTCTGAGGCCCACTAATCTGGAAAATATGGTGGTTCCTTATGTGTGTTGGACAGGGAAAGAAAGGGTAGCGAAAAATTTGGGAAGCAAGGTTCTTTATGCTTATTTAAATGTTTATAGGGAACTGAAAAGAATATGTGAAATTACAAACCTGTGTGGTATGTATGCTTATATATGTGTTTTATATGTACATATAAATATTTTTATAGGAATTTTATAATCTTTTTATATCTGTGGCTTTCTCCTTATCATCAAGTCACTAGTAATACTTTTTTTATATGGTTTTACACAAGAGAATTTGGTGCCCAAGAATATAGTTTTGTAATAATTGTTATAAATCTTAGCTGTGCATATTTGAATGTGTACCATTCATTGTGTTATAAGGTAACAATAAATGTGTATAATAAATTAATTATTAAAAACTTACATGAATAGTTATGAAAGTAAAAATGTCTTTTTTTTTTTTTTAAGAGATTTTACAGATTTTCGTCAAGGTTGTTTTTTAACATTAATTTTTGGTAATTAGCTGCTCTAGGTTTCCCATGTCCCCCCGACCGAATTCAGTGCATAGCACAACTTCAAGCAGTGACTCTCATGACAGTGAAGAGAATTATGTTCCCATGAACCCAAACTTGACCAGTGAAGACACAGTATGTAAAATCTTCATGTTAACTTCCTTCTTCCTGAGCAGCTCTTTTAAATCACTAAGTTAGAACCTTTCTTCCAGGCTATAAATCTTACCCATATAGCTTTCTCTATGTATTTAAGAGAAAAGGATAAAAGGCGACTTTCTAAAATGCTTTTTAAAAAACAGCATTGTAAAGTTTAAACTGATAAAGATTCACAGTGTTTTTATAAACTAGACTTAAATTAGTTAAAAATCATAGAAGTTTTCCAGCTATATTTCTTCCACAATGTGCTTGATCTTTGATGCTATTTATTCCAGAATCATTTTATAATGCAATTCTCCAGGTCTATGTCATGGCATTCTTATGGTGAAATTATACAAAAGGTTTCTTGATAATCCTTCAATAATACAATATTAGATTAAAATTTAATTAAGACCTGGTTAGAAACATAGTTTGTTTCAGATAGGCTGAATTACTGCAAGACACAACTATTTTGGTAATTGTAGGAAACATTATGTTCTTCAGAAATCAGGTAGTTGCCAAAAAATACTTCAGATGTTCAAGAAAACAACTAGTTTTATTTGTTTTTAGTGTTTTGCTTTTGCTTTTACTTAAATCAGCTCTAATTCTTGCCCTGTTGTTTTCATTTTGGTAGATAAGTGTATCACTTAGGTTCATCTGTAACAGAAAATAAACAACTGTGACTTAAGGCAGATGTTTCTTTCTCATGTAAAAGTTCGGTAAGAGTCAATCCAGGCCGTTGGGGCAGCTTTAGTCTGCAGAATCCCCAGGGAGACAGGCCTTTCCCAGCCGTCCCCTGGGGCTGTCCCACATGCTTATAATACAAGACAACACTGCAGCCAACAGATCCACATTCCAAACCAGAATAGAGGGAAGGGAGAAGAAAGAAGCAAAGAGTGCAGGCCAACTGCCTGATAAAGAAGATTCCCAGCTACTGCTTCTACAGACTGTTGACCAGAACTTAGCCTGCATGTGTCCACCCTTAGATACAGAAACGGCTGGGAAACTTTAGCCTTTGTCATGAGGGGCAGTGGGCCCAGCTAAAACATCTCTTCATGTGCAAGAGGGGAAAGCAGGTACTAGGAGACAACAAGATACTATCTGCCAGGATAAGCAAATTGTCTAATGTCAAAATTTGGAATGAATAGCATTTTAATGGGTTTATTTTCTTTAAAACAATTCTATGTAAAGATTCAAAAATATAAAACCCAGTTCTATCCATGAATTTGCTTTTTGTCTTTAATAGACTTTAGCCAAAAAAACAAACAGCTCTCTCACAAGTTTACATTGTCAGGGAACATAATTAAATGATATAAAGGAGCTTTATTTCCTCCTTAAGCTAATTAACTTTAAAACATTGAATTTATAAAATGTTCAAGAATGAATAATCAAATGTAAAATATTTATATCAGTAGTGAACCAAATCAATGTTTTCGTTAATTTTTTAAGCAGAGCAAATTTTATTAATCAACTGCTGCTTTCAGTTTCTCAAATTGAACAGTGTCTTACTATTTTTATTAACTTTATGTTTTTCTTTATTATAGTCAATAGTCTCTTCTAAGGGTCTAAGTAATCCTAAATGCTATATCAGGGTAGATATTGTCACCAGTTTTCATCCTTAGGTAATCGAATGAACTTTTTTCTTTTACAGAAGTAACTAGAATGTTTTTAAGGTACTGAAGAGTCTGTACTCTTGCCAAAAATAATAAATAATCATAAAAATCTTGGAAAGGACTTATAATGGGAAAGCTTGAAAATATGGTTTGTCGTGCATAAGTGTTTAGGTTCAAACGAAAAGATTTTAAAGAAAAACATTACAATCAGAAATTCAAAGGAAGTAAAAATATAAAATTGTTCTTTTATACTTGACAGTAAAGCCAGATGAGTACGTTTACCTGCCTAGTAGAATTGTCTAAATATCCATGAGCTGATGAATTTCTGAGGTACTTAGGCTCTGGATCTTATAAATAAGCAAAAATGACCCAGTTTAAAATATTGCCTACCATGTACAAGGAAAGTCAATGTACAATGGTACACATTTCCCTTACTGCATGCTTCCCACTGCAGGGACTCATTGTAACCTGGATAGCTCTTTTTTAGAAGATAATGCAATAGTTACAGCAATATTTCACAAACCTGCTTGATTTGAGGACTTGTATCAGTGGAATACCATAGACATGTTAAAATATAGCCCTAGAGAAACTGAAAAAGGATCTGATCAAATCTCATTTATACATGCAATGAATGTTAAATGATATAAATTGACATTTTTAAAGCATGACTTTCTAGATCAGTGATCATGGTATTGGCAGTGGATAGTGTAACTGAATTGGTAAATGTTGCCGGTTTGTTTGTAAGGAGATGAAACGTCATGCATTCAACACATTAAACTCTTAATGTGACTTCTGCAATTTAAGTAATGGTATCCCGTTACTAAAGGCATAAATAGTGTTACATAATTATAACAAATCACATTTTAATATTTACATATTTTCTTAATTTTTAAAGAAACAGCATTGGAATGTTTTTTAATGCCCTGAACAATTATAATAACTCCTAGAATCCTAGAGTTTCTCTAAACTGTTTTGGGGAAACCGGGGTAAAGGCAAGAGACAAGCTGTTCCCATTTGAAATTAGATCAAGAGCAACCAGACTTCATTGTAGCATACATTTTAGCAATGCTTAAAGTTGAAAAAAACATCCAGTTCCTAGTAATAATTAGATATAAAGTAGTTTAGCAATTCTTAGAAATTCTCTTTAGGAACAACTTACTGGAATTACCTATGAATGCTAATGGAATCACATTAGGTTTTTAAGTAATACTGTGAACACTTCTAGGCCTTCCTGGTTAGGGATGTGCAGGCTGTGGGCTCTTTCATTAGTCGTATATGAATAGAGAATCTCACATACACATGCACACAGCTGCATAATTTTCTGTGTGAGAGCAAAATATGGAGTCATTCGGAGAAAAAAATTCTTGATGATTTCAGTTTCTTCATGTTTTCTGAATTAGGAAAAAAAATAGTGGAGTGGGGTAGGGGTGAAATGGTTCAGCTGCCTACATTTTTTGTACCCTACAGGTTCATGTCAATATTTTTTCAATGTTTTATTAGTTTTATTAGTAATAGATGAATTTGATTTTAAAATCTGTTCCTCCAAGTAGGGTCACCGCATTCAGTTGTGTGTATTGTTTATTGCATAGTAGTATGTAAATTCATTAAATCTAGGCCAGGTGCCACTCACCAAGCTTAGTGCCTTGGAACAAAGCTATGTCTTACCAGAGGAAGGGGCAGCTTTACCTAATTTACAAAAAGATTTCATATGGGTTGGTTAACAATCCTGCCACCAGTGAGGAAGTAGACTCAACATTTTTTAAGTGAATGCCTTTCCCAAAACACAGCTTATTCTGTATATCCTAAACAAGCAATATAAAAGAATCAACAGAATAAGATTTATGCAGATTTCAAATGG
>PVIY010021596.1:0-42196 GCA_004026745.1 Myrmecophaga tridactyla | reverse complement strand
AGAGGGCCTCAATAGACCAATCACAAATACAGAAATTGAATCAATTTTCAAAAATATCCCAGCAAAGAAAAGCCTAGCCAGATAGTTTCACAGGTCAATTTTACCAAGCAGTCCAAA
Source organism: Myrmecophaga tridactyla (assembly GCA_004026745.1). NCBI lineage: Eukaryota > Metazoa > Chordata > Mammalia > Pilosa > Myrmecophagidae > Myrmecophaga > Myrmecophaga tridactyla. The sequence goes on along the minus strand of PVIY010021596.1, from coordinate 42,079 downwards.
AACAACTAATACCAATTCTACTCAAACTTTTCCAAAAATTTGAAGTAGAGGGAATGCTACCTTACTGATTCTATGAAGCCAATATCACACTAATACCAAAGCCTAGTAAAAGACTAAAAGAAAAAAAAGTATAGATGCAAAAATATACAACAAAATACATGGAAACTGAATCCAATAGCACGTTGAAATAATTATAAATCATAACTAAGTGGGTTTTATCTGAGGTATGCAAGGATGCTCAATATAAGAAAATAAATGAATGTAATATACCTGTTCTAGTATGCCAGCTGCTGGAATGCAACCAGAAATGCAATGGCTTTTAAAAGGGGGGAATTTATTAAGTTGCAAGTTTACAGTTCTAAGGCCATGAAAATGTCCCAATTAAAGCAATTCTATAAAAATGTCCAAATTTAGGCACCCCAAGAGGTTACTTTCACTCAAGAAGGGCCAACAATGTTCAGGGTTTCTTTCTCAACTGGAAAGGCATATGGCACACATGGCAGCTTCTGCCACCTTTCTCTCCAGGCTTTCTGTTTCACAGAGCTCCCCCAGCAACGTATGCCTTCTTCATCCCCAAAGGTCTCTGGCGGTGTGGGCTCTCTGCTTCATAGCTCTAAAAAGGAACTCTCTCCAAAATGTTTCTGCTTTTAAAGACTCACCTGGAATGGGTGGAGTCACATCTTCCTCTAATCAAATGTTAATTGGGGGTGGGGTTGGGGTGGGGAGAGAGGAAGAAAAAGTTAATTCCCACAACCAGATGAGTCACATCTCCATGGGATCAAAAAGCTGCCAGCCAGTAATAATGAAAGAGGATTAAAGGACTTGGCTTTTCTGGGGTCTACCACAGATTCAAATCAGCACATTCTACCCTTTGAACCCTAAAAAGACATGTTCTTTATAAACACAGATTAAATTCATTCCATAACAAATATCAGAAATCCTTAAACGATTTCAGTAACAATACAAATACAATTAAAGGGCAGAAACAGTACAAAATCTCATCAAAGTCAGTTACAGGCATGGTGTGTCCTAAGGCAAAATTCTCCTCTGGCTCTGGACCTGTAAAACGCAGAACAAGTTATTTATGGCCAATCCAGGGAAAGATACCTTAGTTCAAGAAGGCCGATGGCATTCAGCATTTCTCTCAGCTGGAAGGATACATGGTGAACATGGAGGCGGCTGCTGGCTTTCTCAAGGCTCTAAAAAGGATTCTCTCCAAATTGTTTACTCTTTTAAAGGATTAATGGGTGGAGTCACAACTCATGGAAGCTATCTGATCAAAAGTTACCAGCCAGACATAAGGCGTTTCCACAAATCCTTCCCAGATAACTAGGCGGGTCACATTTCCAGGGGAACAAAAATGCTCCCAACAGCAATACTGAATGAGGATTAAAGGGCATGGCTTTTCTGGGGTTCACCACAGATTAAAACCAGCACAACATCTTGTCAGATGTTTCAGTGTTTCAATCAATCAGTGTGTTAAAGTGTAATGTTTTACAGTTCAATGCCATACCTTTTTTTCAACTGACTTACTGTTTCTTATCTTAGAAAAATAATTGGAGGTGGAAATCAATGTAGTGTCTGGCAGAAGAATTAATAAAAATTTTTTTATTATGAGGTACAAAAAAAAAAGTAATTCCAACTGGATGAAACACCTAAATAGAAGAATGAGTACCATAAAGCTCCTAGAAGTCAATGTAGGGAAGCGTCTTCAAGACCTAGTAATATGAGGTCCTAAATTTTACACTCAAAGCACAAGCAACAACAACAACAAAAATAAATAAATGGGAACGCCTCAAAATCAAATGCATTGTCCTTCAAAGGACTTTGCCAAAAAGGTGAAGAGGCAGTCAACTCAATGGGAGAAAATATCTGGAAACCACACATCAGATAAAGGTTTGATATCCCTATAAACAAATTACACAACTCAACAACAAAAGAATTATACAGAATAGACATTATTCTGAAGTGCAAATACAGTTGGCTAATATTGTGCAGCAGTAAAGATGAAATGACACCCTGACCCACATGGCAAGATGGGTGAGCCTTGAGGACAAATGCTGAGTGAAATAAGCCAGACACAAAAGGACAGATACCATATGATTCGACTTTTATGACCACAGTAAAGGTAAAATCAGAGGCTTATAATATAGAATATAGGGGACCTGGAGATCCATAGAAGCTTGATATTGGTGAACAGCTAGCTAATGAGGTTGAAGGCAGTTCACTAGGGGGTCTATAAGTATTATTACCATATTGAAGGTGAACATGATTGAAAGGGGTTGTATAGACTCATATGCCCCTCTGATTAACACTGCAAATATCAATAATTTCTTGCATGAACTACTGAAAAGGTTTGAATCTTGTACTAAGAGGGTATAATTTCAGGGTAGAGAGTAAAAAATGCTATTGCATGCTATGGGCTATTTTAACAGGAAAACATCAACAGTACCGCAGCAATACCAGGGGTACATAATGGAGGGAGGGACAAAAGTTAGGGGAGGTTTGGATGTCCTAGTTGATGACAGTGTGTTTATCAGCTGTATTTCTCTTGGGAACAATGAAATTATCTAAAATTGAGAGTGCTGATGGACTGTTGACTTTGGATGTTATACATGACGCCCAGTAGATGGAGGTGGCTGAAAGATACATTGGCTGAGAAAGAGATTGGTGAATGATGGTGTACACATATGATTGAACACTGTGCTGATATAAAAAGGAACAAAGTTGTGTGGCATGCAGTGATGTGAATGAATCTGTGGGACATTTGGTGAGGCTAAATAAGCCAGAAATAAAAGAGCAAATATTGTATGATCTCATTTAGAAAATACATATAAGAAAAGTGGGGCCTGGAGTGTAAGCTCTTTTAGCAGTCACATTTAGTCTGGAGTGGTAATTGTTATTTTTGGGTGTTGAAGGGCTATTTTATATATGTATAACCTGGTATGTAGAGATAAGAATGAAGCTGACTAAGTTAGGATTAAGATAATTCAGAATACAGGGGTAAGGAAGGCATCGTCAGTATTTTAGAACTTCACCTACTCTTTGAGACCAATGGAAGAAAGGTTTATTTTTTCCAGAACGCAGATTGTCTGTAGCACAAAACATGTCTGGATAGAACATTTAAACAATCCAAACATAGGGAGCCCTGAATATGAATAAGAGCCTTTAATCCTGTAAAGCTTTAATGTAATGCCTGGATATATCCCAGAGTACATTAAGCAGATAATAATAAAGCATTGGCAAAGTCCCTTGAGGGATGGGAGAAAATATATGGAACTATTAAACTTTACCATCAGTGAAACCCCAAATACTATATCAAACATTAGGGACACCAATGTCTGTAGGCCATGCCCTTGATTTTGAGTCTATTCTTGTGAAGCTTATGTATGTAGTGGAGAAGCTTAGCCAACCTATTAGTACACCTAAGAGTTCCTTTTAGAAGACCTCTTGTTCTTTAGAAGTGGCCTCTCTCTCGCTCTAAACCCAACTCTGCAAGTGAACCATTGCCCTACCCCTATGTGGGACATGACATCCAGGGATGAAAGTCTCCCTGGCAGCATGAGTTATGACTCCCTGGGATGAACCTGGCCCTCGCACCGTGGGCTCAACGATGCCATCCTGACTAAAAGGGGGAAAAGAAGTGTAAGAAATAAGGTATCAATGCCTGAGAGAGTTAAAATGGAGTTGAGAGGCTACTCTGGAGGTCACTCTTATGGAAGCTTTAGTTAGAAATTGCTATGTATCATAACTTGTCAAACTCCAACCAAAACCATTCCAGTGAATACTAAAAAATACCTAGGATATTATATAAAATTCTATAAAGGTTCTATGCACTAGGGTAAATTTCCAGAACCTACCACCTCCAGATGGGTTCTGTAATACAGAGGGCCAGTCTTTTCAGAACATCAGTTATTTCCATCCCCCATTCCATATTACTGACAACCCCCAATGTGGATGAACCTTGAGCACATTATGCTGAGTGAAATTAGCCAGAAACTAAAGGACAAATACAGTATGCTCTCACTAATATGAACTAACATTAATGAGTGAACTTGGAGAATTGAAGTTAAGAACACAGAGAGAAGCAACTGCTAGAGAAAACATGGAGAAAGAGATGTACTTATTCATTGGCAGTAGGGAAATGGAGAGGTGCAGTCCCTTTGAGGGTAGTGTGGGGGTTCCACAGGAAGCTAAGGGTGGGGTTACCATAAGATCCTGAAACCCCATTGCTCAGTATATACCTGGAAGAACTGAGTGTGGGGACAGAATGGACATTTGCACACTGGTGTTTATGGTGGCAGTGTTCTCGATCCACAATGGATGGAGGTGGTCTAAGGCTACAACGACTGAGGAATGGAAAGGGGAACTATGGTGAGTACATACAATGAACTACTGAGCTGCCATAAGAAAGAATGAATTTGTGAGGCATGCAACTAAAAGACAAATATTATCATGCCTCAATCATGCCAACTAACTATAATATAAAAACTCAGCAAACTGAAGTCAAGAACATGGGTTACCTATTGCAAAGGGTCCTAGATTGTAAGCTCTTACAGTAGTCACATACATTCAGTGTAACTATTATTTCTAAATTCTGAGATATGAACTGTTTGTTTATAACCTGGTCATTCCCAGAAACTTTGGATATTTACATGATAGCTGAGTCTCAGAGTTAGAGCTCTGAAGTTCTAAAAATCACCAGTACTACATACAGGAACTGTTTAAAAAATTGAAAAAGTGATCAGACTTTGAGTAGAGATATGAATGAAGCTGATTGGGATAGAACTCAGATATATCAGAATACAGGGTAATGGATACTATCCATATTTTAACACTTCAACTTCTGTGTGAGACTAAGGGGAGAGATGTTTATTCGGTGCAAAATTTATATTTTGGGTAGTTGAACACCATGGAATCTTGAATAGGGTGTGAGATTTTGTTGGTTTGTTCAGGTTAGTGTGATATATCCCAGAGTAATTTGGGCAGTAAATAAAGAATTATTTGCAAAATCCCCTTGGAGAACTGGGGAGAAAGGAGGAAATATTCAACTTCCCCGTTTGGAGAATTTCTGATATTCTCACAAACACTGGGGGCAACCAAATGAACAGGCTGAGCCCTCAATCTTGGCATTTGCCCCTATTAAACTTATTCCTGCAAAGGATAGGCTAAGCCTACTTAAAATTAGGCCTAAAAGTCACCCCCAGAAAACCTCTTTTGTTGCTCAGATGTGGCCTCAGTTGATAAACTAACTTAGAAGGTGAACTCACTGCCCTCCCTCCTACATGGGACATGACTCCCAGGGGTGCAAATCTCCTTTGAAACATGGGACAGAAATCCCGGACGACCCAGGACTCAGCATCAAGGGATTGAGAAAGCCTTCTTGACCCAAAAAGGGAAGAGAGAAATAAGAGAAAGTTTCAGTGGCTGAGAGATTTCAAACAAAGTAGAGAAGTTATCCTGGAGTCTATTCTTCTGCATTACACAGCTATCCCTTTTTAGTTTATGGTGTATCAGAATGGCTGAAAGGAAATATCTGAAATTGTTGAGCTGTGCTCCAGTAGCCTTAATTCTTGAAGATGATTATATAAATATATAGCTTTTACAATGTGAGTATGTGACTGTGAAAACCTTGTGGCTGATGCTTCTTTTATACAAGGTATGGACAGGTGAGTAAAAAATATGAATAAAAATAAATAATAGGAGGGAAAAGAGTAAAACAAATTGGGTAGATGAAAATACTAGTGGTTAATGAGAGGGAGGTATAAGGGGTATGGTATGTTTGAGCTTTTTCTTTTTTCTCTTTTTTTTTTGGAGTGCGGCAAATGTTTGAAAAAATGAACATGGTAATGAATACACAACTATGTCATGATATTGTGAGGCACTGATTGTAAAATAATACTTTTCATTTTTTAAGAGTGAAAAAGATGTTTGAAATTAAAAGTTGGGAATTTTGATAGTCATAGTTCTACAGTTTCAACACTGTTCACACGTCAGCATTGCAGGATATAGCAACTTGTAAAATATAAAAGCACAGACAAATGGGCACCATTTTCCCTTTCCCCCCTGGCTGCAACATGGCTCAGCCAGGACAGACCTGTCCCCAACCTACCCAACTGGAAGGTTCCAATATTTCATATTCGTTTCAGTATTGGATATGCTTTATCCCTTTCTCTGGATCTATATTGTCTCCAGGACTCGCTAAAATACCCTACAATATGCCAGATTTTGTGTCGGCACGCCCACAATAAAGGGATACTTAGGTAAAGTAAGTCTTGCTAAAATATTACGATAGAAATAAAAGAATCATTCACACCGCAACTGCGAAGAAAACGAAGGTTCCGGGCTCACTACTTAAGACAAAACATCTCGCAGGAGCCACTGCGAAGCTCCCTCCCCGACACCAGGCTGCAAGTAGGAAGCTTTTTACTCACTGTGGATGTTGCTGGCTTGTCCCGGAGCACGGCCCCTCCCGGGATGGGTGCCGAGGAAGGTTCTGGGGTGGTCTGAGGCCGCAGCGCGGGTGCCCGAGGCCGTGGCACAGCGCAGGCAGCCTCCGCTCTCTCCGGGCAGTGCGCCCGGTCCCTGCCCTCCGGCTCGCCACCGAGACGGCGTCAGATTTCTCAGCGCCGCAGACCGAGCCCGGGTAAATTAGACTCCCCAGCAGATTCAGCACGAAGGTCCGGAAAGATGAATCTGCTGACGAAGGAGCACGGGGTTCTCGTCTCCACGCCCAGACTCTGTCCACTTCAACCTAGGACTTGGGCGTTTCCTCTCGCCCCTCCCATCCGCGCAAGCGCTGGATCAGGCTCCTGACACAGGGCAGTGGGCGCTTGTGACGTCCCACGTGATACCGGGAGAAGCCCCGCTGCTCTGGGTCCTCCCCTCCTGAATCCCACCAACCCTCTGCCCTGTCCAGTCAGGAAATGTCCACGGTTTGCTGATGATGTTATTGGGGGCCCAAGGAGGGTGCGCTCCCCAGCTTCACAACCCAGCTGAAAGCTGTTAAATCCCAAGCACGTGTTCCCAGGCCAGGCAACAGAGCTGCAGGAGTGGCACAAGCCCTTCAGCCCAGGTCTGCCTAAGCACAGGACATGGTTGAGGAGCATGAGGCCTCCGCCATATGCTCCTGGGAACCTGCCCCAAGGACTCTACCAGTGGTCACTGTTGTGGGGGTGGGGTAGTGGTGGGGGGTGTTCTATGATAGAGGGAAAGGATCTCTTTTTCATCCTAGTGAATTTCTCCCTTAGGCTCCTACTATGATAAGTGAATATTGACCTACATTCCAGAAAGTAATTTAATTTGTTAATTAAATTGGAATTGCAAAGCTGGTTTTAGACCAAGAAAATGAACTGTGTTGCTGAAAGACTTTTCCATCCGGAGATCTGATCCATCCTCCAGCACATTGGCACACCCTACAAGGTATAACCAGATGTCTTAGGAGCTGGACTGCCTGAGTATTGGTCTCCACCTGGCCCATAGTGTGGAGAGTCTTTAGCGCTCTCTGCCTCTTTGGCACCTCCTATATATAAACAGGAAGAACATGGAAACTGTCTTAGAGGGCTACTGTGAGGTCTATGTTGCAAGTAAATAGTTGAGAATGAAACTTGTGCCCCCTGTTACTTATTTTATGCTCTCTTCTGATTTAAAAAACAAAACTGTGAGCAAGTTTTAAATTAATTTGCTAAATAAGAGCTCCCCCTCAATTTGTTTTACTGCAGTTCTTAATTCAGAGGTGCCATTTGTGAAGTTCATCCATGTTTCTACATCTTCCTCTTTGTAGTAGTGACAAACAAATGAAATCAATTGAACAGGTTACTGTTATGAGGGCATGAAATTGAGTATTTCCTAGGGGGAAGCTGCTGGGAGAATGAGAATGAACCATCTAAGTTGAAGATTTATGATAAAAACCTGCACATATAGCAATGTATTGTAACCAAGAAATCAGGATTTAAGGGATGATTTTTGATCACTGAATCATTATATAAATATTCCTTTTTGTTTTCTGGCATATCAGAGTAGACAGGGAAATATCTGAAATCTCTGAAGTGTAATCCAGCTGCCTTGATCTCTGATAATAGTTGTATAGCCCTTATCTTCTGCCCCTGTGATTACCAAAACTTGTGACTAACTTTCCTATGTACCTAGTTATCCAGTTTTTCAACTTTAGAGTCTTGTAACCACTAAAGTTAGCCCCTAATGTTTGTTAATGAAGGGTTTTGAGTCTGCCCGGAGCTAACCCACTCTATGTCTCAAATTATCTTGATGACTGAGACTGGATCTAACCAAAGTGGGCCCTCCTGACATGCACAGTAGCTTAAAGTTTAACCTACAAGTCACCTGGACCTCATTCTGCCATTTCCTTCCATACATGCTGTGACTAAACATGTAATTAATCTGTGAATGCTCAATAGTTAGAAGACTTCTAATAAATACAACAATGTAGATGAAATGGACAACTTCCTAGAAAGGCAAGAACAACCAACTTTGACTTGAGAAGAAATAGATGACCTCAACAAACCAATCACAAGTAAAGAAATTGAATCAGTCATTAAAAAGCTTCCCAAAAAGAAAAGTCCAGGACCAGATGGCTTCACATGTGAATTCTATCAAACATTCCAGAAAGAATTAGTACCAATCCTGCTCAAACTCTTCAAAAAAATTGAAGAGGAGGGAAAGCTACCTAATTCATTCTATGAAGCCAACATTACCCTCATACCAAAGCCAGACAAAGATATTACAAAAAAAGAAAACTACAGACCAATCTCTCTAATGAATATAGATGCAAAAATCCTCAACACAATTCTAGCAAATTGAATCCAGCAACACATTAAAAGAATTATACATCATGACCAAGTAGGATTCATCCCAGGTATGCAAGGATGGTTCATCATAAGAAAATCAATTAATGTACTACACCATATCAACAAATCAAAGCAGAAAAATCACATGATCATCTCGATTGATGCAGAGAAGACATTTGACAAAATTCAACATCCTTTCCTGAAGAAACAGAATCTTAAAAATGGGTTTTTATGAATGGTTTTCTACGGTGACTGGACTCAAAGGCACTAAGGACTCTGATTCCCATAATCAGAATGACACTGCCAATCCATGGAGTGAGTTGGCAAAAAGATAATCAAAATATCACCATTTGATTCTTCTAATGCTTCACTTAAATGAAGCCAGGCTCTGGGGGACAGTGTTTTTGACATCTTTACAGTGTTTTGTGGAAATAGGAGGCATAGAGATATTGGCTGGTTATTGTTAGCTATATTGGATACATTAATGAGTGAAAGGGATGGGCTTAAGCCTTCAAACGAGAAGCTTAAGTGCTATCTACAGATGTGTTCTGAAAGAAAATCTTATTTTCTGCAGCTGTAGGCTTGAGATCTCTGTAAATCAGACTCAGAATCTTATTGTTAGAGTAGCAACTTTACAACATAAACTGGTATCTCAATCTTGCATGGTGTCTGCCATTAAAGTGAGGGCATTGAATGGAAAGGAGTGGGACCCTGAAAAATGGGATGGCGACATATGGATTGATGACGTTGGGGGTGAGGTTGAAACCCTAGGTCATGCTGAGTCTTCTCTAGATAACCTTGTAATAGTCTGTCCTCAGGACTTATCTGCCCCACCTCCAGCCTGCCTAGAGGAGTTGGCCACCCAACCGCCTCCTGAAGTGATTAGCCCAAGAGTGATTAGTCCTGTTTCACCAGATGAAACTGCAAATGAATACCCTAAAGCAGATGGCTTGGAAGATATTTTTAATTCTTTTCATGACCCACCCCTCATTTCTTCCAGACCCATAACTACACTAGAGTCCAAACTGGCCCCTAAAGGTGAGGTACAAAGTATCACCCATGATGAGGTATGTTATACTCCAAAGGAACTATGTGAGTTTTCCAATTTATATAGACAGAAATCAGGGGAATATGTGTGGCAATGGATTTTAAGGGTGTGGGATAATGGTGGGAAGAATATAAGGCTGGATCAGGCTGAATTTATTGATATGGGCCCACTAAGCAGAGATTTTGCATTCAATGTTATAGCTCAAGGGGTTAGAAAAGCCACTAACAGTTTGGATAGTTGGTTGAAACACGGATCAAAAGTTGATCCACATTACCTGAGGTTGAAATGCCAGAACTGCCCTGGTATAATGTAGATGAGGAGATCCAGAGGCATAGAGAGATTGGAATGTTAGAGTGGATTTATCATGCAAAGCCTGCTCTTACACCCCAGGAATGTCTGGAGGATGCACCTTTTACCAGAACAGTGAGAAATAAATTTGTGAGACTAGCACCATCATCCCTGAAGAGCTCTGTAGTTGCACTTCCCTGTAGATCAGATATTACTGTGGGAACTGCTGTCACTGAGCTGAAATCCTTAAACACAATGGGGATGACCAGATCTCAAGTTGGCAGAAGCCAGGCGGCAGCACTTAATCACCAAAGACAGGGTGGATGTGCCTATTATAATAGACAGCGAACTCAAAGCAGGAGTCAAAATAAAAGAGATTTGTGGTATTGGCTAATAAATCATGGGATACCTAGAAATACAATAGATGGGCAGTCTACTAAATTCTTGTTTGAGCTGTATAAACAAAAATGTTCTAGGTCAAGTGAACAGAAGTCTAACTTGAATTAAAAAAACACAGAGTCACGGCCCCTTAATCAATCCAGACTTGAGTGAGACAGTTTACAGACCCAGAACCCCTTGAATGAAGGGGAGGCCAGGTCCCTTTAGGGGGGAACCCTGTTACACTGCCACAAACTGATACTGTTAATCTTCCTCCACACCTTCCCAAGGAGACCGAGAGCCTTTTACAAGGTAACTATGCATTGGGGAAAAGGAAATGATCAGATATTTCGGGGATTATTAGACACTGGTTCAGAAGTGACATTAACTCCAGGGGGCCCTAAACGTCACTCTGGTTCACCAGTCCAAGTGGGGGCTTATGGAGGCCAGATGATCAATGGAGTTTTAGCTCAGGTCTGTCCCACAGTGGGTCCAGTGGGCACCCAGACCCATTCTGTAGTTATTTCCTCAGTTCCAGAATGTATAATTGGGATAGACATACTGAGCAACTGGCAGAATCCCTACATTGGCTCACTAACTCATGCAGCGAGAGCTATTATGGTGAGAAAGGCCAAGTGTAAGCCACTAGACCTGCCCTTACCTAGCAAAATAGTAAACCAGAAGCAATATCAGATTCCTGGAGGGATTGCAGAGATTACTGCCACTCTTAATGAATTGAAGGATGCAGGGGTGGTAATTCCCACCATATTCCCACTCAATCCTCCTATTTGGCCTGTGCAGAAAGCAGATGGGTCTTGGAGTATGACAGTGGATTATCGTAAACTCAACTAGGTGGTAATTCTAATTGCAGCTGGTGTTCCAGATGTGGTATCATTGCTTGACCAAATCAATACATCCTCTGGTACCTTATATGCAGCTATTGATCTGGCAAATGCTTTTTACTCAATAGCTGTTAATAAGGACCACAAGAAACAGTTTGCTTTCAGCTGGCAAGGTCAGCAATATACTTTTACTGTCCTGCCTCAGAGGTATATTAACTCTCCATTCCTATGTCATAATCTCGTTTGCAGGGAACTTGATCGTTTCTCCTTCCCACAAGACATTACACTGATCCATTATATTGATGATATCATGTTCATTGGACCTAGTGAGCAAGAAGTAACAACTACTCTAGACTTACTGATTAGGCATTTGTGTGTCAGAGGATGGGAGATAAACCCAACAAAAATACAGGAGCCTTCCACCTCAGTGAAATTTATAGGTGTCCGGTGGTGTGGGGCATGTCGAAATATCCTTTCTAAGGTGAATGATAAGTTGCTGCATCTGGCCTCTCCTAGGACCAAAAAAGAAGCACAACACCTAGTTGGTCTCTTTGGATTTTGGCAACAACACATTCCTCATTTGGGTATGCTACTCCAGCCCATTTATTGAGTGACCAGGAAAGCTGCTAATTTTGAGTGGGGACCTGAACAAGAGGAAGCTCTGCGACAGGTCCAGGCTGCTGTACAAGCTGCTCTGCCACTTGGACCATATGATCCAGCAGAGCCAATGGTGCTGGAAGTGTTGGTGGCAAATACAGATGTTGTTTGGAGCCTTTGGCAGGCTCCTATAGGAGAATTACAATGCAGACCCTTAGGATTTTGGAGTAAAGCCTTACCATCTGCTGCAGATAACTACTCTCCTTTTGAGAAACAGCTTTTGGCTTGCTACTGGCGCTTCATAGAGACAGAATGCTTAACCTTGGGCCACCAAGTTATCATGAGAACTGAGTTGCCTACCATGAGCTGGGTGTTGTCTGGCCCACCAAGCCATAAAGTTGGGTGTGCACAGCAGCACTCTATCATAAAATGGAAATGGTATATATGAGATAGGGCCAGAGCACGTCCTGAAGGCATGAGTAAATTACACAAGGAAGTGACCCAAATGCTCATGGTCTCCACTCCTGCCACATTACCTTTTCTTTTGAAGACCAGAGTGATGACCTCTTGAGGAGTTCCTTACAGTGAATCATCTGAGGAAGAGAAAACTCAGGAATGGTTTACAGATGGTTCAACGCAATAGGCAAGTACCACCCAAAAGTGGACAGCTGCAGCACTACAACCCCTTTCTGGGGTGTCCTTGAAGGACAGTGGTGAGTGGAGATCCTCCCAGTGGGCAGAACTTTGAGCAGTGCACCTGGTTGTTCATTTTGCTTGGAAGGAGAACTGGCCAGAGGTCCCTCTGTATACTGACTCATGGGCTGTTGCTAATGGTTTGGCTGGATGGTCAGGGACTTGGAAAGACCATAATTGGAAAATTGGTGACAAAGAGGTCTGGGGAAGAAGTATTGGATAGACCTATCTGAGTGGGCTAAAAACATGAATATATTTGTGCCCCATGTGAGTGCACACCAGAGGGTGACTTCAGCAGAGGAAGGTTTTAATAATCAAGTGGATAAGATGAACCATTCTGTGGATACCAGTCAGCCTCTTTCCCCAGCAACTTCTGTCATTGCCCAATGGGCTCATGAACAAAGTGGTCATGGTGGTAGGGATGGAGATTATGTATGGACTCAGCAACATTGACTTCCAGTCACCAAGGCTGACCTGGCTACAACCACTGCTGAGTGTCCAATCTGCCAGCAGCAGAGACCCACACTCAGCCCCAGATATGGCACCATTCCCTGAGGTGACCAACAAGCTACATGATGGCAGGTTGATTACATTGGACCACTCCCTTCATGGAAGGCACAGCGATTTGTTCTAACTGGAATAGACGCTTACTCTGGATATGGGTTTGGCAATTCTTCTGCCAAAACTACCATCTGTCAGCTTACAGAATGCCTTATCCATCATCAGGATGGATACAAAACAGCATTGCTTCTGATCAGGGAACACAGTACACAGCAAATGAAGTACAGGAGCAGGCACATGCTCATGTAATGATCTGGTCTTACCATGTTCCCCCTCATCCAGAAGCAGCTGGATTGATAGAATGGTGGAATGGCATTTTGAAAACTCAATTATAGTGCCAACTAGGTAGCAATACATTGAAGGTCTAGGGTAATGTTCTCCAGGAAGCTGTGTATGCTTTGAATCAGCATCTGCTGTATGGTGCTGTTTCTCCCATAGCCAGGATCCATGGGTCCAGGAACCAAAGGTTGGAAATGGGAGTGGCACCACTCACTATTACTCCTCATGATCCACTAGGAAAATTTTTTCTTCCTGTCCCTGTGACCCTGAGCTCTGCTGGTCTACAGGTTTTAATTCCAAAAGGGGGAATGCTTCCACCAGGAGAAACAACAATGATTCTATTGAAGCTGGAATCTAGACTGCCACCTGGTCACTTTGGGCTACTCATGTCCCTGGATCAACAAGCCAAGAAGGGGATTACATTATTGTCTGGGATGACTGATCCTGACTATCAGGGGGAAATAGGACTGCAACTACACAATGCAGGTAAAGAAGAGTTTTCCTGAAATACAGGAGATCCACTAGGGCATCTTTTAGCACTACCATGCCCTGTGATTAAAATCAATGGAAAATTCCAACAACCCAATCATGGCAGGACTACCAATGGCTCTGAAACTTCAGGAATGAAGGTTTGAGTCACCCCAACCAGAAAATAACCACAGCCAGCTGAAGTGCTTGCTGAGCATAAATGGAACATGGAATGGGTAGTAGAAGAAGGTAGTGATAAATATGAACTAAGACCACGTGATCAGTTACAGAAATGAGGACTATAATGCTGTTTTATTCATGTTATACTATTTAAGTTGTAAGATATCAAGTTTAAGAATGAATATTACCCAAGGACTTGCACCCTATTCTGGAGAGATTTAATGTGCTCTGGTTATATGCAGGACAGTTGAGTTTTGTTAGTTGAGAAAAAAAATGTGTCTTTTATTGTTTTCTATTTAGAAATTAGGTATGGTTTAAGGTGATGAGGATAACAGCCAAGTTGACCAGGGGTGGACTGCCATGGTCAGGTTCACGTGTCAATTTGGCCAGGTGGTAGCATCTGTTTGGTTGGGCAAGTGCTGGCCTGTTTGTTGCTATGAGGACATTTCATAAAATTAAATCATGATCACGCTGGCTACATACACAGTTGATTCTATTTGTAATCAGCCAAGGGAGTGTTTTCTTTAATGAGTGATGCTTAATCTAATCACTGGAAGCCTTTAAGGAGGATTCATAAGAGACAGGCTCTCTTCCTACTTTGGCTGGCGAGCCTTTCCTGTGGAGTTCATCCAGACCCTCCATTGGAATCGTCAGCTTCACAGCTTGCCCTACAGATTTTGGACTCTACATGTCCACAGTTATGTGAGACACTTTTATAAATTTCATATTTATGCATACTTCCTGTCAATTCTGTTTCTCTAGAGAACCTTAACTAATAGACATGCTATGAGCTATGTTCAAAAGGAAACCATCAGCACTACCACAGCAACAGCAGAGGTAAACAATAGGGTGAGGGAGAAGAGTTAAGAGGAGGTTTAGATTTCCTATTTGGTAAGGGTGTATTTATTGGTTTTCTGTCTCTGGGGAACAATGAAATTATCTAAAATTGGGAATGTTGATGGACTGGCTTTGGGCCTTCTACATGATGCCCAATGAAGGCAGGTGACTGAAGGATGCACTGATGGAGAAGTAGAATAGTGAACAATGGTGTATACTTATGAACAAAGGCTGTGTTGCTACAAAAAGGAACAATGCCATGAGGCATGCAATGATGTGAATGAACATGTGGGACATTTGGTGAGACAAATAAGCCAGAAACAAATAAACAAACACACAAAAAACAAAGGTATGGTCAGCTTTAGAAAATGCTTACAAGCAAACAGTGGCCTAGATTATAAGCTTTTAGAGCAGAAACATTAAGTGTGGAGTGGTGATTATTATTTCTGGATTTTGAGGGGCTGTTTTATATATATAACCTGATATTTAGAGATAAGAACAAAGCCAAACAGGTTGGGGTTAAACTAATTCAGAACATAGGGGAAAGGAAGACAGTGTCTATATTTTAGAACCACACATACTCTATGAGACGAATGGAAGAAAGGTTTATTTGATCTGGAACTGAAATTTTTTGTAGTGCGTAATCTAATTCAACCTATCTGTATAGCTCATTTGAACAACTGAAACACAGAGAGCACAGAATGAGAAAGGGGTCCTTCAATTCTGTATAGATTATTGTAATACCTGGAAACATCCAAGAGTATAGTAAGCAGATAATCAAAAAGTAATGGCAAAGTCCCCTAAGGGAGGGGGAGAAAGACTATGGAACTATTAAACCTTACCATTAGGGAATCCCCTGATACTGTGTCAAACTTCAGGGACAACCAAATCAATAGGCCATGCCCTTGATCATGAGGATTACTTTTGTGAAGCTTATGTAGGTAGCATAGAAGCTTAGATTACCTATAGGCATGCCTAAGAGTTACTTCTGGAGGAGCTCTGTTGTTGCTCAGATGTGGCCTCAGTCTCTCTAAGCCCAACTCTGCAAGTGAAATCATTGCCCTCCCCTCTATATGAGACATGACATCCAGGGGTGAATGTCTCCCTGGCATCATGGAAGATGACTCCCAAGGATGAATCCAGACCTGGCACCATGGGATCAACAATTACATCCTGACCAAATGGGGGAAAAGAGGTATAATTAATAAAGTATCAGTGGCAGAGAGAGTTCAAATAGAGTCGAGAGACTGCTCTGGAGGTTGCTCTCATACAAGCTTCAGGTAGACCTTGCTACCAGTCATAACCTGCCAACTCCCAACCAGGATCATTCCAGCCAAACCTAAAGAACACCTAGGGCAATTTATAAGATACCACAAGAGTTCCAGGCACTAGAGTAACTTGCCAGATACCTACAAACTCCAGATGAGTCCTTGGTCCAGATAAGATCTGAAACCTAGCTCAGCCACTCCAGAATATCAGATAGTTCCATCTCCCTACCCATATTAGTGACAGATACTTCCAATATAAAAAATTTAGAATTGTTATAGCTCAAACAACTCTAATGAGAGGTATGGAAAGATCAAATGTGATGTTGGAATTGTACATAGAAGGTAGGACTTAACAAATGAATATGAATGTTGAATCATTAAAATGATATCTCTTTTAGTCTACAGTATTTTAGAGCAGCTAGAAGTAAAAACCTAAAATTGTGAAATTGTAACCCATGTCAAGGTCTGAAATATGTTCTACAGCTAATTGCGGTGTTATGCTTGGAAATTTATAGCTTTTTTTTGCATATATGTTATTGTTTACAAAAAAAGAAGGAAAAAAGTCAATTGTGATGATGAAAAGTATTTAAGTCCTCTAGCTTCCTATATTCTGGAGCAGCTAGAAGGAAAATTATGAGAAGATCGTATGGTAGCCCATGACAAACTCTGGGATCTATCCTGTAACAACTTTTTGAGGAGTGCTTTGAAAACTATTGCGTTTTTATTTCTTTGCTTTGTATATATGTTATACTATACAATAAAAAAGTTAAATAGCAAACAAACAAACAAACTGGAACCCCCCCCCCAAGAAAAAAGTTCTGTGTGAGACCAAAGAGACAGATGTTTATTTGGTGCACAATTTATATTTTGGGTAGCATGTTATCTAATTTAACTTGTATGATTAATTTATTTGAACACCATAATTACATGGAATCTTGAATAGGGTGTGAGATCTTGCTGGTTTGTAGAGGTTAGTGTGACGCCCTAATATATCCCAGAGTAATCTGGGCAGAGAATAAATATTTGTAAAGTCCCCTTGGGAGAATGAGAAGGAAATATTAAACTTCTCAATCCGGGAAATTCCTGATATTCTCACAAGCAATGGGAACAACCAAATCAATAGGCTCAGCCCTCAATCTTGGGGTTCACCCCTATGAAACTTATTCCTGCAAAGGAGAAGCTAATCCACCTTATAATTATGCCTGAGTCACCCCCAGAGAACCCCTTTTGTTGCTCAGATATGGCTGCTTTCTCTAAGCCAACATGGCAGGTGAATTCACTGCCATTTACTCTACTTGAGACATGACTGCCAGGGCTGTAAATATCCCTGGCAAAGTGGGACAGTATTCCCAGGATGAGCCAGGTCCCAGCATCATGGGATTGAGAAAGTCTTCTTAACCAAAAGAGGGAAGAGAGAAATGAGACAAAATAAAGTTTTGATGTCTGAGATATTTCAAACAGAGCTGAGAGGTTACCCTGGAGGGTATTCTTATGCACTATATAGATGGCCTTTTGGATAGTGAAGTGGCTAGAAAGAAGTACCTGAAACTGTTGAACTATGTTCCAGAAGCTTTGATTCTTAAAGATAATTGTGCAATTATATAGCTTTTACAACGTGACTATGTGATTGTGAAAACCTGTGTCTGATGCTCCTTTTATTCAGGTAAGGACAGATGAGTAAAAAAATATATGGATAAAAATAAATAAATAATAGGGGAGAAAGTGTAAAAAAATTGGGTAGATTGAAATACTAGTGATCAATGAGAGGGAGTGGTAAGGGGTATGGGATGTATGAGATTTTCTTTTATCTTTTTACTTCTTTATCAATGTCACAATTTTTACCTTTTCATGCAATATCTATCTTATTATGTTGTGCCCCCTATTTAATAACATTTTATGACTTTTTTTCATCAATTCATTCTTATCGCTTTATAAGTGAATGACGGACAGTATCATGAAAATCCTAATGGTTCACAAAACATAGCATTTTGTGGTCTTGTTGGGAATGGGATCATGGAGATTAAGGACTTATGGTAGTGGTGAGGTAATAATACAGCTCTCCAATGACAAAACAAATAAATTAAAAACCTGAACACCGGATGATACCGATTGTGGATTTCCATAGCATATATACCTACACTGTGGCCAATTACAAGCAACCAAAGGTTTAACAACTATCTCACACATCTCCTGAATAGTTACTTATAATTTCTTACCAGCCAATATGCATTGGCTCAAGCATATTCCCAAAGCAGTAACTTTTCTATGCTGCCCAGGGTAGGAATGTGTTAGCAGATTTGAGAGACCAGTCTTAGCAGGGCCACCAGGTTTACTTTTCTTTTTTGTTTTGCCTTTTCAAAGAGGATTTATTAGGTTTCAAATTTACAGTTCTAAGGCCATATAAATATCTGAATTAAGGCATCAAGAGGGAGATACCTTCTTTGAGAAAAGGCTACAGGCATCCAAGTTTCCTCTGTCACATGGGAAGGCACAGAGTGATGTTTGCTGGTCTTTCTCTGCTGGGTTCTGGTTTCAAAATGGCTCTCAGTTTCTATAGGTCCTTCTTGCTTTTCCTGGGATGTTTTCTTTCTTTGAGCTTGCTCTCAGTTTCATCTGTCTTTTATCCTCTAATAAAGGACTCCAACAAGGGGATTAAGACCCACCTTGAATGGGGTGGGTAACATCTCATGGAAACAATCTACACCAGAAGGCCCCACACACAATAGGCCTGTCCCCACAGAGATGGATTACGAGAACATGGCCTTTTTGGGGTACATAATAGCTTCAAACCAGTACACCATCCATTCATCCATCCATATATCCATCCATCCGTCTAACCATCCATCCCACCATCCATCTTTCTGTTTATCCATTCTTATCTCTCTAGCTAACCTATCTTGATCATCATCATCATTTATCTACCTACTTAGCTATCAATCATCTATCTATCCATCCATCCATCCCTTATCTACCTATATATGAATCTATCTATCCATAGATATCCATTCATCTATCCATCCATCATCCATCATCTATTTATCCATTTATCTATTTATTCATTTCTTTCTAATCTCTTCATCTATCTTATATCTATTTTTTATTGTGAAAAATAACAAACATACAAACAAACAATAAATTTCAAAGCACTCCACAATTGGTTGTATAACAGATTTCAGAACTTGGTATGAGTTACAATTCTGCAATTTCAGGTTTTTCCTTCTGAAAACATTCTTATCATATGATAAGCTGCTCCAAGTCACTTGGAGACTAAAAGAATATCAATATAATGATTCTGTAGTCATACTCACTTGTTATATCTTATCTTCTCTGTTATGATTCCTCCTTCTCCTTTGATCTTTCTCCCACTCTTTAGTGGTATTTGAGCTATGCCCATCTTAACTTTCTCATGTTGGAAAGGGTTGTCAATAATACAAGATAGATAGATGGAACTAGTTGATATTCTGGTGAGGGTGGCCCCTCTAGGTTTCAGGACTTATCTGGTCTAGGAACTCATCTGTAGGTTGTAGCTTTCTGGAAAGTAATCAGTTCATGGAACATTTGTAGAATCTCAGATACAGCCCTAGGTGTTCTTTAGGGTTGGCAGGAATGGTTTTGATTGGGGTTTGGCAAACCATGATAGTAGCAATATCTAGCTGAAGCTTGCATAAGAGTAGCCTCCAATGTAGGCTCTTAACTCTACTTGAACTCTCTCAGCCACTGATACCTTCTTTGCTACAATTCTTTCCCCCATTTTGGTCAGGCAGGGTTTTTTTTTTTCACTTAAACAATGGGAATTTATTGTCTTATGATTTTGAAGGTCAGAATTCTAACATCAAGGTACTGGCAGGGCTTGCTTTCTTAAAGAGTCTGCAGCTTTACAGCAATCCTCCACCGCACGGTGATCTCTTTCTGCCTGCTCTTTTGATTTCTACTGAATTTTGGCTTCTATTTCGATGTCCAATTTCCTTTGCTTATAATGACTTCAGCCATACTGGATTAAGGCTTGCTCTCATTCAGTTTGGCTACACCTTAACTAATAATAGCATCTTCAAAGGTCCTATTTACAAATGGGTTCACACCTATAGGAACACGGATTAAGATGAAGAACATGTCTTTTGTGGGGTACATGATTCAAACCCCAATAACAAGTGACCCAAATGGTTGGATCAGGGGCCATGATTTGTTACTACAGTTCGTAGTCTCAAAGAGGAGTTTCTTTTGTCTGCCAGTCTGTAATTTTCCAAGTTGTAGACCAAAGAGCTAGGCTGCTGGTAACAGCCAAAGAGTCAGTGGAAATATAGCAAGGTTTTTCATCAAGAGGAGTATTGGTGAGAGGTGTGAGGTAGGAGTTGAATGCTGTCCACTGAATGCAGTAACGATGTCCATTTTGGGTTCTACATAGTTAACACAAAGGTTTAAGCAGAGAAAGCTCCATCAGGTTTCAGCTTAGCCAAACAATCAGTGAATCAGACCCAGATATTTAGATGAAAGCAGGCAGGTTCACTTTTAATTAATTAATTAATTTCATTTATTATTATTTTTTGCATGGGCAGGCACTGGGAATTAAAACTGGGTTTCTGGCACGGCAGGCAAGAATTCTGTCTGCTGAGCCACCGTGGCCTCCCCAGGTTCACTTTTAAGAAGGCCAGTTAGGGAGCTGAAGGGAAACAGATTGTGCAGCAGGACTAATTGTAAAAATTCAGAAATGGATAGCACAATACTACCCCAGTGTTATAGAATAATGTTAGAACACTGAATGAAGCTGAATGTGAGAATGATGGAGGGAGGAGGGCTGGGGGCACAAATGAAATCTGAGGGAAAAATAGACAATAAAGACTGAGATGATATAATCTAGGAATGCTAGAGTGTATAATGATAGTGACTAAATGTGCAAATTTAAAAATGTTTCTGCATGAAGAAGAACAAAGGAATGTCAATAATGCAGGGAGTTGAAAATAGATAATAATTAATATTTTAAAACTTTAACGTACATGAGACAAGCAAAATATGTTTATTTGGTACAAAATTTATATTTTGACTAGTGCATTTCCTAGTATAACTTATGTGGACTGCTTAATTGATCACCATAGTACTTGGAAGCTTGTGTAGAGCATGAGATTTTGTAGGTTTGTCCAGAGTGATCCCCAGATAAATCCCAGAGTGATTTGAACAGTATATAGGGAAGTATTTGCAGAGTCCCCTAGGGGGAATAGTGAGAAAGGGGGAAAATTCAACTTCCCCAAGTGGAGAATACTTGATATTCTCACAGGTAGTGGGGATAGCCAAAACAATAGGCCAAGCCTCCAATCTTGGGGTTTGTTCATATGAGACTTAATCCCACAAAGAATAGGCTAAGCCTACTTAAAATTAGGCCTAAGAGTCACCCCCAAGAGAACCTCTTCTGTTGCACAGATGTGGCCTCTCTCTCTCAGCCGACACAGCAAGCAAACTCACTGCCCTCCCCCTGTCTATGTGGGACATGATTCCCAGGGGTGTGGACCTTCCTGGCAAAGTGGGACAGAAATCCTAGAATGAGCTGGAACTCAGCATCAAGGGATTGAGAAAATCTTCTCGAACAAAAGGGGGAAGAGTGAAATGAGACAAAATAAAGTGTCAATGGCTGAGAGATTCCAAACAGAGTCGAGAGGTTATTCTGGAGATTATTCTTATGCATTAAATAGATATCACCTTGATAGTCAAGTCGTAATGGAGAGGCTGGAGGGAACTGCCTAAAAATGTGGAGCTGTGCTCTGGTGGCCATGTTTCTTGAAGATAATTGTATCATGATATGGCTGTCATATACATCATTGTGAGAGCCTTGTGTCTGATGCTTCTTTTGTCTGTCTTGTCAATGGACAAGTAAAACATTTGGATTAAAAATAATAAATAATAGGGGGAGCAAATGTTAAAATAAAATGAATTTTTTGTCTTTTTATTGCTTTTTTTCTGAATTGATGCAGATGTTCTAAGAAATGATCATGATGATGAATGTATGACTACGTGATGATAGTGTGAGCTATTGATTATATAACAAGAATGAAATGATCATATGATAAGAATTTTTGCGTTTGTATGTGGTTATGTGTCATAAATAAAAAATAAATTAATTAAAAAAAAGAAAGGGAGCAGTAAGGGGTATGTTATGTAGGAATTTTTTTCTGTTGTCTTTTTATTTCTTTTTCTGAATTGATGCAAATGTTCTAAGAAATGATCATGATGATGAACATGCAACTATGTGATGATATTGTGAATTACTGATTATATATGTAGAATGGAACGATCACATGTAAAGAATGTTTATGTTTCTTTGTTGTCATATTTTTTTTAATTTAATTAATAAAAAAATTATTTTAAAAAAAGAAGGCCAATTAGGGTAATTCCTCTCACCTTTGATTCACTGACTCCTTGAGTGGACCTAACATTTAATGGCCAGGAAATGCAGCAAAAACTGATATGATTTCTCTGTTTTGTGATAGCTCTGTTTGCAAAATAATTTCCTCTAAGCAGAGAAGATCACAGGGTCTTCACTGCTGCCCAAGATGTACCTCAGAGATGGTGAATAAATTTCAATGTGAACAGGGAGAAAGGGGGAAAGATTCAACTTCCCTATTTGGAAATTTTCTGATACTCTTGCAAGCGATGGAGACAACAAAATCAATAAGCTGAGCCCTCAATCATAGGGTTGGCCCCTATGAAACTTATTCCTACAAAGGAAAGGCTAAGTTTACTTAAAATTAGGCCTAAGAGTCACACCCAAAGAACCTCTTTTGTTGCTCAGATGTGGCCTCTCTCTCTAAACTGACATGGCATGTGAATCCGTTGCCCTCTCCCTAACCTGCCACATGGAACATGACTCCCAGGGATGTAAATCTCCCTGGCAATGTGGGACAGAAATCCTGGGATGAGCCTGGGCCCAGAATCAAGGGATTGAGAAAACCTTCTTGACCAAAAGAGGGAAGAGAGAAATGAGAAAAAAATAAAGTGTCAGTGGCTGGGAGATTTCAAACAGAGTTGAGAGGTTATCCTGGAGGTTATTCTTATGCATTATATAGATATCCCCTTTTTAGTTTAAGGTGTATTAGAGAGGCTAGAGGGAAGTTCCTGAAACTGTAGAGCTGTTCCAGTAGCCTTGTTTCTTTAAGAGGATTGTGTAATGATACAGCTTTCACAAAGTGACTGTGTGATTGTGAAAACCTAGTGTTTGATGCTCCTTTTATCTATGGTATGGACAGATGAGTAATAAATATGGATTAAAATAAATAAATAATACAGAGAAAATGTTAAAATAAATTGGGTAGAGGGAAATACTAGTGGTCAATGAGCAGGAGGGGTAAGGGGTATGGTATGTATGAATTTTTTCTTTTTATTTCTTTTTCTGGAGTGATGTGAATGTTCTGAGAAATAATCATGGAGAGGAATATACAACCATGTGATGATATTGTGAGCCACTGATTGCACACCAAATATGGAATGTTCATACATTAAGAATGTTTATGTTGTATGTTGATTGGTTTTACTAATAAAAATTTAAAAAATAATAAGAAGAAAATAAATAAATAAATAGGGAGAACAAACGTTAATTGGAGTAGATTGAAATACTAGTGATTAATGAAAGGGAGTGGTAAGGTGGTAAGGGGTATAGAAAAAAATAGGGGGAACAAAGTTTAAAATATATTGGGTGGATGGAAATACTAGCAGTCAATGAGAAGGAGGGGTAAGGGGTATGCTATGTGTGAGTTTTTTCTTTTTATTTCTTTTTCTGGAGTCATGCAAATGTCTGAAAAATGAACATGGTGATGAATATACTACTATGTGATGATATTGTGAGCCACTGATTGTACACCATGTTTGGAATATTTGTACATGTTAAGAATGTTCGTGTTTGTATGTTGTTTTGGTCTGTCAATTACAAAAATTTTTTTTAAAAGATGAATAATTGACCCTCAAAAATTACATATATACAAAAATATATGGAGGTGGTCGGCCCCCAGTGGTCTGCACGTGCCTGCAAGTCACCGACTGGAAGACAGGGCTCAGCAGAGTAGCCGAGGGAGGAGCAGTGCCAGTGGAGATTCTCCAACTACAGACTGGGAAACTCCATTTCAAAGAAAAATATTGACTTCAAAGCAGGACATTTTTGAGGAAGAACTATATGAAAATGCAGTTTAATAATGGACAATCCATGCTTACTTTCACTTAGAGAATTATATCATAAAAAGTTACAGATGAGAAACCACAAGGAAATCCAGCCAAAGCCAAGTGTTATACACTCACTAGAGTGCACCCATCCAGGAATAAGATGATGAAAAGAATGAATTTTGGGACCAGGTTAAGCTGAATTACAACTTTTTTATACTCCAGATAATGCATACTCGAAAACATTCACATAAATATGGCTTATAGGATAACATTTTGAAAAGTATATTCACTTTTAACAATCATAATCAGTTCATATGGAGAGAAACTGTATGAATGTAATGTAGGAAATCTTACAATTGGCACTTCCAGCTTGTTAAACATAGGATTCAAACTAGAGAGAGATCTAATGAATGTTATGAATGCAGGAGAGCTTTCAGAAGGATATCTCAATTAATTTGACATCAGAAAACTCACTGAAAAAAACTATTCTGTTACAATCAAGATGAGAAATCTTTAAGCTACATCCTTGATTTTAATGTTCATCAGAAAAAAAGTATAATGGAGATATGGCAGAAAAGCCAATAACCAAGGACCACCAACAACCAGACCCAGGATGCCACATTCTTAGGGGAGAAAGCATAACTTTGCTGACCCTTCAATTTTGGACTTCTCTAAGGCTCAAAATCAAAGCTACATAATGAACATGACAGAGCTTTTGTCAGCTTGGGGAACTAAAGGACTGCAACTGCAAAGAACTGTAGAACACTCTCCTCCTGACTGGAATTAATGATAAAGAAGAAGATGAAGTCCTATAGGATGGTGGAACAAGACAGTAAAAGCCTGGTCCATACAGTATCACTTGGAGAAAATTGCAGCTCCTTTTTGTCATGACAATGAAATTAACAAATCTCTAACAAAGCAAAGTACCAATGACTATTATACAGTGAGAGCTTTGGGACTCCATTCCTCCCCCTCCCCACAAGAAGCTCTTAACAACCAGCAAGAACCAGCAGAAATATCTTTCTCAAACTCAAAAAAAAAAAAAAAATTAAAAATACGTGAGTGCTGAATCAAGAAAAAGGCTACTTAAAAGTGGTAAGATCCTGTGGTGCCCTGGCTGGCTGTCCCCTGTCCCATCACTGGCTCAGTGTGCAGCCAGCCACACTTCCACTACAGATCCTGGTTCCAGAAGAAGCAGAGTAACCCTCCTACACTTGCTGGGAATAGGTATGTTGATCCCAATCTGGTGGTGGCCTGACGGACTATACCAGAACTTGACCTGCATATCAAAGGCAGAACCAGGAGGGAAAGCAGTCAGTTGGCTTCCTGGGTCAAGGCATGGCTGGCTATAGGACATAACAGTGCAGTGCCCAGGACTGCTAGGAATCTTTCCTAGTGTAGAAAGAACATTCATATCCATGTAAACGGAGGAATTTTTAGGGCCTCATGTCCATGCCAAAACAGCATACATGTACATAAAGGAGAGGGAGAACACTACACTTTGGCTCAGAGCTACTTTGTAAAATCATTGAAAAAGCTCTGAAGAAGAACATTTGCACCAGTCAGTTTGCAAAGTCTAGGAAAGGTATTTTCTTTTTCTCTTTTTTTTTCTTAGATCCTGGCATTCATGGGAAACACTGTCAGAACACTAGCTGGATGAATGCGACCTTAAGGAACAGATGCATTAGCATGTCAATTCCAGCCATAACACCTTAAAATTAAGAAAAATATTGAAGTTTCAGCAAAAGGTCACAAAATGTACAATGAAACAGGATGTCATGGTCAAGGCAAAGGAGAAAATTAAAGCACTAGAAACCACAATGAGGAGGATCAGACTTGGACATAAAGGTTTCTTAAAATGGACTTAAGTATTCTCAAAGAACTAAAGGAAAACATGGACAAAGAGATAAAGGAATTCAGGAGAACAATAGATGAACATAAAGATGATCTCAATAGAGAGTTGGAAATTCTGAAAAGGAACCAAAACAGAGATGAAGACCATAGTAGCAGAAATTAAAAATTCCCTAGATGGATATAACAGCAGATTGGAACTGGAAGAAGAAAGAATCAGGAACTCAAAGACCTTTGAAATCATTCAGTCTGAGGAGCAGAAAGAGGAAAGAATGAAGAAAAGTGATCAGAGTGTGAGAGACTAGTGAGATACAATTATGTGTACTACTGTACACAGTGTGACAGTCCCAGAAGGAGAAGAAAGTGAGAAAAGGGCAACAAGAATATTTGAGGAAATAAAGGCTGAAAACTTCCCAAATTTAATGAGAGACATGAATATAGACATTCAAGATGCTCAATGATCTCCAAATAGGATATACTCAAATAGACCCACACCAGGCCATGTTATAATCAAACTGTTCAATGCCAAAAATAGAGAATTCTGAAAGCCACAAAAGGGAAGCAGCTGTTCACATATAGAGAAGCCTGCAAAACAATTAAGTGTTGATTTCTCATCAGAAAGCTTGAAGGTAATAAGGCAGTAGGAAGACGTGTAAAGTACTGACTTTCAGAAGGACAGATGTTGCTACTATCTCACTGATATGAAATAATTATAGTAAATATATTCATACAGTCAGAAACTAGAACGCAGTTTACCAGTACAGGGGCAATGGTAAGGAATAAAGAGTTAATGATTAATTGCCACGGAGTTTCTGTTTAGGTGACAGTTGACTTTTGGTACTAGATGGTGGTGATGGTAGCACAGCATTGTGAATATAATTAACACCACTTAATTATATTTGAATGTGGTTAAACGGGGAAATTTTAGGTATTATATATGTTACTAGAATAAGGATTAAAAGGAAAAAAAAACCATAGGACTGTACAGTGCAAACAGCGATCCCTAATATGAACCATGGATTATAGTTAATAGTATAATTATGATAATATTGTTTCATTGATGGTGACAACAGTACCACACTAATGTACCGTATGTATGGGGGGATACTGTATGTATGGGGTAGGGCATATGGGAATTCTGTATTTTCTGTGTGATTTTTTTGCAAATCTATAACTTTTCTAATAAAAATAATAATTTAAAATCTAGAGAAAAAAATATGGCAAAAACTGACAGAATTGAAGGGAGTAATATGGAGTTCCATAATAATAGATGAAAACGTGAATTTCCCAATTCCAAGAGTGGACAGAACAACTAGACAAAAGATCAAAAGGAAATAAAGATCTGGATGACACTATAAATAAACAAGACCCAGCAGAATATACATTCTTCTCAACTGCACATGACCCATTCCTCAGTGTGGTTAGACCATACATACCCTACAATACATGTAAAAACATTGAAATCATAAACATTTTCTGTGGCCAGCACTGAATGAAGTTAGAAGTTAGCAGCAAAAAAGACAACTGAAAAATTCACAAATATGCGGGAATTGAAAAACACTCTTAAATAAACAATGGGACAGAAAATTACAATGGAATTTAGAAACCAATGAGACAAATAGGAATGAATACACAACATAGCAATACTTATAGTTCGCAATGAAAGTATCACTCAGAGAAATTTATAGCCATAAACACTTACAATGAAAAGGAATAACCATCTTAAATCAATAACATAATTTCATACCTGAAAGAATTAGAAAATGAAGAGCAAACTAAACGGTCTGCCAACATATTAGATATCTTAGAGAAATTCTTAGAAACACACCCTACCTTCTTTATATTTACTCATAAATTTCACTGTACCAAAAAAAGGTATAATATATACTTCTAATAGGAGGTATTTTGGGTAAACATTTATTATACTTTTATGTTTCTGTCATGTAACCCATATTTTCATGTTCTCCTCCCTTTTTCTAGTCTAGCTATCCTGCATAATTCTAGAGGCAAGAGATGATCAATTTGAGTCAAGGCTATGTAGACAGTGGGATTACACTGGCAAATCAAATGATCATTTGCCCTGTGGAGTTTAACTTAGAAGAAAATATTTAGAGTAAAATGACAAGATTAACTTGAGTATATAATACCAAAGGACTTCATTTGTGGAGATGGGAAAAACATCTTGAAAAGAACAGATATGCTACTTACCTTAAGGACTTAGCTGGGCAAAGTCTTAGAAAATTTGCTTGGAATACGTAGTTTAAAGGATGCCTGAGACAACAGAGCTGGCCCTTCCCAAAAAGTGATGGCAAAATACACTGTACACAATGGGCTGGACTGGACTGGAAAGGACAACAGAAATGTGCATTCAAGGTCAGAAGGCGAAGTCATATGGTCCTTGTTTTAAGGTCATGGAATCCATCTAAAAAGTTAAACTAGCACTGTGACATGATGAGATTTCTGTATCACAGCACCCTTTACATGAAGAATTCATGGAAGAGCTAGTGAATAAAACCAGAGAAAACTTTCTATATTCTAATTTGGAAGTGACATATATAAATATAGAGAGAAAAGGGGGATGAATCAAGTATGTTTCAAAAATTCTATTGACAAGTGATAAAATTTAAACAGAGTGGAGTTACTATGGCTAAGAGATTTAAGGAGTCGGAAGCTACTCCTATGCAGGTCTCAGATATCACAACCTGCCATGCTAAACCAAAAGCAACGGAGGCATCTGGACTCCATGAAAAAACTACAAGATAAAGAAATCAGCAATCTGTCTAACTTGAAGACCATTTGGAAAACTCTAAATATCCAATCATAATTCTTTACAAACAATTTAAGTAATCTTTTTCTTTAAAAACACCTGCTTGGAAGCCCCAAGACTTCAAGCAGTTTGAGTTGCCACCTGAATCTGTGCTCACTCAATTGCAAGTCGCTTTTCAGCTCAGCTCGGTCTGTAATTTCTCCATCAACACAAGTTTACCTCCATGAAAGCCAGGAAAGTAAAATTAAAATAAATTTTATCTTTAGAGGGAAAAAGATATTTATATTTTTTTGCATGGGCAGGCACCGGGAATCGAACCCGGGTCTCTGGCATGGCAGGTGAGAACTCTGCCACTGCGCGCCACCATCACCCGTCCAGATATTTTTAATTAAAATAAGTTGGGAGTTTTAAAACTGTAAATGTTTCAACTTTTTTTTTTTTTAACTACCTTAGCGTTGTAGTATATAGCTACTGGGAAAAAAAATCCATGAAAACAGACAAAAGGGCCCCATTTTCCCTTTCCGCTCCGGCTGCAACGTAGCTCAGCCAGGACTGAACTGTCCCCAATTTACTCAATTGGAATGATCCAATATTTTGCATATTTCTTTCAGAATTGGATATGCTTTTTCCATTTCTCTGGATCTGTATTTAAATTGTCTCTAGGAACAATCCTAAGTTGCTATAAAAAATTAAAAAAAAAAAATCCTGCCATACGCCAGATTTCGAGATCCCTCAGTAGATGAATACTTCGGTAAAATAAATCCTTTGCTAAAATATTAAATGACAAAGTAAAGAATCTTTCACACGCAACAGTGAAGAAAATGAAAGTTCCAGGATCGCTATTGAAGAAAACCATCTCTCAGTCGCCGCGGCAAAGCTCGGTCCCCAATACCAGGCTGCAAACAGGAAGTTTTTTACTCACTGTGGATGTTGCTGGCTTGTCCCAGAGTGACAGGCGCCCCGGGTGGGTCCCGGGATGTATCTGGGGTGGTCTGAAGCCGCAGAAGGGGGAGCCCGAGGCCGTGGGTGCACAGTGCAGGAAGCTTCTGGCTCTCCGTGTAGTGCATCCTGTCCCGGCCCACTGCCTGAATCACTGAGATGGTGTCAGATTCCTCAAGTCCAGTGGCTGAGCCCGAGTGAAGTAGATTCCTCAGCAGATTCAACACTGAGGGTCCGGAAGAAGAATCAGCCAAAAGAGGAGTATGGTCGTCTCTTCTCTGCACCCAGACTCCTCCGGTCCACATCAACCTGGGATGCGTGCTTTTCTCCCCGCCTCCTCCCTTCAGTTCAAGCCCTAGATAAATCTCTGGATGTATTACAGTGGGTGCCCTCGTCGCTCCGGGCAGAAGCTCCGCCCGCTCTGCATCCTCCTCTCCCTCATCCCACCAACACGCAGCCTTGCAGTACATCAGGAGATGTACGCAGTTTGTTGCTGAGTTTATTGCGGATCAAGGAGGGTGACCTGCTGAGGATCACACCGCCAGTTGGAAGCCGCGCGCATTCAAGTCCGCGTTCCCAGCCCAGGGGACAGAGAGCTGCAGGGATCCAACAAGCCCAGCAGAGGCCTGCCTAAGCTCAGGAGGTGGTTGAGGCGCCTGCTTCACCACGTGCTCCTGGGAACCTGCCCAGAAGAATTTTGTTTTTCATCTTGTGAATTTCTCCCATAGACTCCTCCTATGATAGATGAACATAGTCTTCATCCCGGGAGGTGAAAAATTAGCCAATTGTCTGGCACTGCATGGCATGCTAAACGATTTTGCTAAAAGACTTTCTATTGAAGTATCTGATCCATCCCCCAGCACCTTGAAGCACATACTGTCGACACCCTAAAAGATGTAATCAAGTGTCTTAGGAATTGGACTGCTGAGTATTGGCCTCCACCTGTCCCAGTGTCTGGAGAGTGTCTTCAGCTCTCCACATTCCTCTACCACCACCTATATATGAACAGGAGAAAAAGGGGAATTCTGTGAGGTTCATGGGTGACAAGTAAACAAGTGAGAAAACTTGTGCTCCATTGCCTCTTTTATGATCTCTTCTAATTTTTAAAAAAAACTGAAAATTTTAAATCAGTTTGTCAAATAAGAGCTACTCCTCAATTCATTTTGCTGCAATTCTTAATTCAGAGGTGCCATTTGTGGGGTTCATCAATGTTTTTATATCTTCTTCTTTGGAGTAGTGTCATGACAAATGAAATCACTTGACCATGTTACTGCTATTACCAGATTTCGGTTTCCTAGGTTCTTATCTGCACCATAAGAAAGAATTCAGAAGCGCAACACAGAGCAAATAGGTAAGAAATTTTTTAAGTGCACATGCAGAGAAAAGGTGCACGGAGGGGGAGAGGTCATAGGCAATGCTGGGCCATATGCTTTTCTAGATTAGCTTTACTTATTCCCCCTCATCCTTCCTTGTTGGGGGTTCTTTCTCCTACCCTACCCTCTCCCCAGAGCAGTGCCAGGTGGTAGACAGTGCTTTTGGGTGGGTCCCTTGGTTTCGCCCTTCTCCATAGATGTCTCATTCAGCTGGGAGTCTTTTGGCTTTAGATGAGTTGGCTGCTGCTGGGTGTTTCCAGTAAGTGGGTAGCCTCCAGCAGAATGTATGTGCTGGACATGGGCCCTCCTGACCTTGATTAATCAAACTTCTTCGAGGGCTCCTTCACAGTTTTCTCTCTTCCCTCTCTCCCTGTTCTAGCCTGCTCCCTGCTGCAGGTGCATGAAACTATACTGAGGATTTCCTATGTGAAGGATCTGAGAGAGTGAGAATGAATCATTCAACTTGAATATTAGTGATAAAAACCTGCAAATATAGCAAAGTGCTGCAATAGGAGTAAATTGGGCCCAGAACCCAGGACCAAAGAGTCAAAACAATACTGTGCTAGGTTTGGTCTTTATCACTGCACTTCAGTATTTTAAATATGAACTCTAAAATGACAGGATAATCTGCTCAGCTGTCCTTTGACTTGGCCACTCCCAAAGAAGCATAAAGGAAAATGTATCCCTCTGTGTCAATGATTCTCAAATTATTTGGGGATGTTTTGTGGGTTAAAAAATGAGGAGCTGGATTGGCCCCATTGTGCAGTGTTCTGATGCCCTTCAGTTTTCAACCTGCAGCCTAGGCTGGTTAAGGAAAGCCCTTTACTGGACAAGAGCCTGAGACGATATCACAAGATCTAACTTGAGCTTCAAGCTCTCAGTATTTCTACATTTGAATAAAGTGATTACAATCAATATTGGACTTGGGAACAAGGCAAGACAGTGACCTCAAGGGATGACTTAGTCCCCTATTCCAGAGGAAACCATCCAGTTGAGGCCACCAGTCAGGGCTAGAGTCTGTTCTGGAACCTGCACTAAACTGCCTTGACAGCCTTCCATCTGAGCTCAGACACTTCCTAGGGAACAGAAAATACAATACTATAATCTGCCCCCTGGAGATAAATAATCCATATGTTCATTGACCACAGGAAAGGAAGGCTGGTACGGGGTCCACAGCTGGGTTCCTTTTGTCAGAGCACTTATACTCCCATCTCCACCAGAAATCTCACCATGAAAGGAGGAAGGAGGTCCTCATGCTTTCCTGCAAAGTAAGAGCACACAGGGTCTCCAACCAAAACACATTTATAGAGACCTGAAGGCTAAAATATTTCAGGACTGATATTCATTTGGTATTCATAAATTATTTAATCAAGTGAAGGGAGGACTAGAGTTGAAGCACGGAAATAGAGGCATTGGCACATGGGCATTGTGCTAACTCCTGTTGCATGTCCAGGAAATGGCACTTTTAGAATGATGACTGAGTGGAGTTTTAGCAGGACAAATGTCGTTGGGCTACTTTCATTCACAGTTAGTAGGGACTGCACAAGGCTGGATTTGGGGAGCCTCTGAGAATTGATTGGAACTAGTTGGGGCTCTGGTAGATTGGCTATAAGGGCTCAGGTTACAACGAGGCCATAGGGAGGGGGAGGCTATAGGTCAGTCCAGGAAGAGTCCAGTTACAGCAATGAGTAAGGGTTAATGAATCCTGTTGCCAGTCTGTCCTGCTTCTGCCTGCTTTGGGATGCTTAGAAGGAAATTGGGGCATGGAGCCCAAGAGCCAAGTCTGCCTAGAGTGGAAAAGGAGGAGCAGAGCTGGGGAGAGCTGTCTGTTGATAGTTTCAACTGACACTTTATTTTTCATTATTTGAACTTATTAGTTTTATTCACATGCCATACAGTCCACCCAAAGTGTACAATCAATGGCCTGTGGTCTAATCACAAAGTATACATTCATCACCACAATCACTTTGAGAACCTTCTCATTGTTCCACATTAAAAAATATCCCATACATTTTACCCACCATTATTGACACTTAGCTTTGGAACAGTACCTTTGTTACAGTTGATGGAAGAATATCACAATGCTACCGATAGGTTTCTCAACCAGGAGGGAGGAGAAGACACCAAAAGTCAATCAAAGGAGCTTTATTGCCAGGCTATGCACAGGCGGACTGAAGCCTAAAATGGTGACAGTCCTGAACAGGGGAAGAGGTACAGCTTATATAGGATGGTTGGCCAGAAGTAGAGAAAAGGAGGTGGTGAATTTTCTTTATCTAGCTTGGGAATGGGAAGTTGGCAGGTTTTTATTGGTCGGTTTAGAAGTGGAGGGCTAAGAGGGGAGTTGGCAGCCTTTCACTGGTGATGTTTAAAATTTAAATGCCACCGTAGTCAAGAAGGGTGGATGGTGGGTAAGGGGAGTTACCACAAGACTGCAGCTGCCAGAGGGCAAGAGGGGTCCTGTGACTCTTGTGTGGGCTGGGGTGGGCTTGTTGGGTTTCTTGGAAATCATAGGTGGGGGAAGCTACTTGGAATATTTGCTAGGGGTTGGTCACATTATGGGAAAAGAGTTCTACTTAACAGCTACTTTTAACCATGGTTCTTAGTTTGCATTGTGTATTTTTTCCATATACCACACTGTTATTGTCACCTTTTAATAGTGATTTTTTTTTCTATTTCATGTAGAAACTTTCTTATATCTGTATTATTAACCACCCTCATCATCAACAAGAGGTTCATAATCAAGAACTTTTGGGTTTAATTCAGTAATGAGATTTTGATTACTGAATCATTACTTAGATATTCCTGTTTTACTTTCTGGTACATTAGAATAGACAGAGGGAAATACCGGAAATCTCTGAGCTGTAGTCTAGCTGCCTTGATTTCCCATAATTATTAAATAGCCTTTATCTTGTGCTGTAGTGATTGTGAAAACCTTTTGACTGACCATCACTTTTACCTATTTTACCCAGTTTTTCAACTTTAGGGTCTTATGATTAGAGTCTTTAGATTAAGACAGCCCCTAATATTTATTAAAGAAGCACCTCTTAGGTCAGCCCAGAATTAACTCACCTCAATTCCAAGGCCATCTTGATAGGCTTGATCAATCCAAAATGGGCCTACAGAATTTTTAATGAGGTTGATTGTAAATGTTTAGAAAAAGAAGGAGGTAGTGGTAGCGCAATAATGTAAGTGAAATTAACTGATACATGTAGTAGCTTAAACTTTAACCTAAAAGTGACCTATACCTCATTATAATTCTCAAAACTATGGTCATCATCATATTAAGACCACCATTTTCTTACATATGTTCTGTGACATGTAATCAATCTGCACATGCTCAATAACTGGATCATTTCTAATTTTATCACCTGGAGTGTTTTCATGTTTTTAAAGCTGCTGGAATGCAATATACCAGAAGCAGAATGTTTTTTAAAAAGAAGAATTTATTAAAGTTGCAAGTTTACAGTTCTAAGGCCATGAAAATATCCAAATTAAGGCACCCATAAGAGGTTATCTTCACTCAAGAAATGCTGATGCTGTCTGGAACATCTCTGTTAGCTGGGAAGGCAAGTGGTTGGTGTCTGCTGGGATCTCTGGCTTCTGGACACCTCTGTCAGCTGGGATGACACCTGGTGACGTCTGCTAGGTTTCTATCCTGGTTTCTTCAATGGCTTTCCTGGAGGCGTTTCTTTCATCTCCAAAGGTGTCTGGCTGTGTTGGCTCTGAAGCTTTTTCCAAAATGGTTCCCTCTTAAAGGGCTCCAGGAAGCAAGCACATCTAGAGGGGATGGAGAAACACCTGAATGGAAACCACCTATTCAGAAAGTATTACCCACAACTGGGAGGGTCACATCTCTATGGAAACAATAAAAAAGATCCCACCTAGCAATATTGAATGAGGATTAAAGAACATGGCTTTTCTTGGGTACTCAACAGTTTCAAACCTGCCATTGTGATAAATATCCTAAAACTTGCCCATCTTTTATTACTATAAAGCTATCAGAATTACTGCAGTTCAAGGAGTCAGATCTTTAGACCAATAGGCCAACTAATCTCCTGCTTTGTGCCTAGCAATAAATACTTTTTCTCTTTGAAACTACAGTGTCAAGGATTGGCTGTTAAGCACATCAGATAGAGAATCCCCCATGTTTGTCTGGTACCAGTTTCACTGTGTTATAGAGTCCCATGTCTTATCCTCTAACATTCCTTCTAGTGACATACACAACCCAAGACTTCCTCTTCCAACCATATTCACATTCAGCACTGTTAATTTCACTTACATTATTGTGCTACCACTACCTCTTTCTCTTTCTAAACATTTACAATCAACCTCATTAAAAATTCTGTATATCTTAAGCATCACCTGCCTATTCTCTACCCTCTATCTGTTTCTCGTTAAGTTGCATTTTAGATTTTAATTCCCAGAATTAGTTCATTATAATTAGTTCATATTAGTGTGACCATAAAACTTTTGTCCTCTTGTATCTAGCTTATTTCACCTAACATAATGTATTTGAAGGTTCAGCCATGTTGTTGCATATACCAGGACTTCTTTCCTTCTTATAGCTACTTCATATTCCATCATATGTGCATACCATATTTTGTTTATCCACTCATCAGTTGATGGACACTTGGGCTGTTTCTATCTTTTGGCAATTATGTGTCTTGCTGGTAGGCATATCAGTATGAAAGTGACTCTTCATATCCCTGCTTTCAGTAATGAAATTGCAGGATCATATGGCATTTCTATACTTAGCTTCCTGAGGAACCACAAACTGCCTTCCAAAGTGGCTGCACCATCTACTTTCCCACCAGCAGTAAATATGTTCATATTTCTCCACATCATCTCCAGCACTTTTGGTTTTCTGGTTTTTTTTTCCCATATTGACAACTTTAAGGCGTGAAATAATATCTCACTGGTTTTGATTTGCATTTCTCTAATAGCCAGTAGTGTTGTCATCTTCTCATGTGCTTTCTAGTCATTTGAATTTCCTCTTTGGAAAAGTGCATATTCAAGGTTTTTTTTGTCCTTTCTAAATTGGTTGCTTATTTTTTTATTGTTGATTTCTTTATAGAATCTGGATATTAAACTATTCTTGGATGTGTGGCTTACAAATATTTTGAGTATATTGCTTTTTCACTGTTCTGACAAACTTTTTTGATGCAAAAAAAGTATTCAGTTTTGGGGAGATCCCATTTATCTATTTCTTCTTCACTGCTTGTGCTTTGGGTGTAAGGTCTGAGAAAACATCTCCTAGTACAAAATCATGAAAATGCTGCCATACAGTTTCTTCTAGAAGGTTTATGGTCCTAGCATGAATGTTTAGTTCTTTAATCCATTGAAGTAATGTTTGCATAACATGTGAGTTAGAATTCCTTCTTCATCCTTTTTTGTTTTAGTTTGTAAAAGCTACCAGAATGCAATTTACCAGAAATGGAATGGTTTTTAAAAAGGGAATTTATTAAGGTACAAGTTTACAGTTCTAAGGCCATGACAATGTTCAAATTAAGGAAAGTCTATAAAAATGTCCAAACTAAGGCATTCACAGAAATATACCTTCGTTCAAAAAGACCAATGACTTTCAGGGTTTCTCTCTCAACTGAAAAGACACATGGTAATATCTGGTAGATTTCTCCCTGGGCTTTTTCATTGGCTTTCCCAGGGGGGTTTTTATACATCTCCAAAAATCTCT
This sequence comes from Myrmecophaga tridactyla, assembly GCA_004026745.1. Taxonomy (NCBI): domain Eukaryota; kingdom Metazoa; phylum Chordata; class Mammalia; order Pilosa; family Myrmecophagidae; genus Myrmecophaga; species Myrmecophaga tridactyla. The sequence goes on along the minus strand of PVIY010021596.1, from coordinate 5,075 downwards.
GGCTGTTTGGGCTCTGTTGGTTCTGGTGGCCCTGTAGCTTTTTCCAAAATGGTTCCCTCTTAAAGGGCTACAGGAAGCAACCCCATTTTGAATGGGTAGAGACACATCTCCATGGAGACCATCTATTCAAAAGTTACCACTCACAATTGGTTGAGTCACACATTCATGGAAACAATAAAAAAGATCCCACCCAGCAATATTGAAAGAGGATTAAAGACATGGCTTTTCTGGGGGGTTTTTTGGATATGACTGTTCTAGTTTGCTAGCTGCCAGAATGCAATATACCAGAAATGGAATGGCTTTTAAAAAGGGGAATTAAATGAGTTGACAGTTTACAGTTCTAATGCCGAGAAAATGTCCCAGTTAAAACAAGTCTATAGAAATGTCCAATCAAAGGCATCCAGGGAAAGATACCTTAGTTCAAGAAGGCTGATGAATTTCTGGGTTTCTCTCTCAAGCGGAAGGGCACGTTGTGACCACAGTTTGAGTTCCTCTCTCATCTGGAAAGGCACATGGTGAACACAGTCAGGGTTCCTCTCTTAACTGGAAGGGCACATGGCGAACACGGTGTCATCTGCCAGCTTCTTCTCCTGGCTTCTTGTTTCATGAAGCTTCCCGGGAGGCATTTTCCTTCTTCATCTCCAAAGGTCACTGGCTGGTGGACTCTGCTTCTCGTGGCTATGTCATTCAACTCTGCTCTCTCTGAATCACTTTCATTCTCCAAAATGTTTCCTCTTTTATAGGACTCCAGAAACTAATCAAGACCCACCCAAATGGGTTGGAGACACGCCTCTACTTAATCCAATTTAACAACCACTCTTGCTTAAATCACATCTCCAGGGAGATGATCTAATTACAATTTCAAACATACAATAATGAATAGGGATTAGAAGAAACGGCTGCCTTTACAAAATGGGATTAGGATTGAAACATGGCTTTTCTAGGGTGTATACAACCTTTGGAACCAGCACAATGGCTATCCAGTTCTCCCAGCACCTTTTGTTGAAGAGGATGTTCTGTCCTAGTTGAATGAACTTGACTAACTCTTCAAAAATCAATTGGCCATAGATGAGGGGGTATATTTCTGAACTCTCAATTTGATTCCATTGGCCTGTATATCTATCCTAACACCAGTATGATTCTGTTTTGATCACTATAACTTTGGTTTAGAGTTAGGGAGTGTGGGTCCTTCAATGTTGTTTAATTTTCTCAAGATGTTTTTGGCTGTTTGGGACCCCTTCCTTTTCCAGATAAATTTGATAAGTTTTCCCATTTCTGCAAAGTAAGCTGTTGGAATTGTGATTGTTATTGTATTGATTCTATAACTCGATTTTGGTAGAACTGATATCTTAAATACATTTAGTCTTCCAATCTGTATATTTGGAATATACCTCCATTTATTTAGGTCTATCTTGATTTCTTTCAGCAATGTTTTGTAATTTTCTGTGTATAGGTCCTTTCCTTCTTTGGTTAAATCTATTCTTACATATTTGGTTATTTCAGTTGGTATTGTAGATGGAATATTTTTCTTTATTTCCTTCTCAGATTTCTCCTTACTAGTATGTAGAAACATTACTAATTTTTGCATTTTGTTTATGTATCTGGCCACTTTGTTGAACTCATTTATTAGTTCTAGTAGCTTTGTTGTGGATTTTCCAAGACATTCTATATTTAGTATGATGTTATCTGCAAACAGTGAGTATTTTACTTCTTCTTTTCCAATTTTGATGCCTTTTATTTCCTTTCCTTGCCTAATTGCTCTAGCTAGACAGTCCAGCACAATGTGAAATAACAATGGTGATGGTGGAGATCCTTGTCCTTCTCAGATCTTAGAAAGAAAGGTTTAAGTCAATGACCATTGAGTGTGATATTAGCTGTTGGTTTCCCATATATCTTCTTTATCATGTTGAGGATGTTTCCTTCTATTCCTATCTTTCCAAGTGTTTTACCAAGAAGAAAGGATGCTGGGTTTTGTCAAATGCTGTTTCTTTGTCAATTAAGATTATCATCTGATTGTTCCTCTTCTTTTGTTTTTATGGTGCATTATGTTCTTTGACTGCTTTGTGTTGAATCAGCCTTGCATAGCTGGGATAAAATCACTTGATCATTGTATATAATGCTTTTAATGTGCTGTTGGATTCAATTAACCTGTATTTTTGAATCCATATTCATTAGAGATTGGCCTGTAATTTTTCACTGGCTTTGGTATTAGGGTGATGTTGATTTCATAGACTGAGTTAGGTATCATTCCCTCCTCTTCAATTTTTGGAAGAGTTTGAGTGTGATTGGTATTAATTATTCTTGAAATGCTTAGGAGAATTCAACTTTGAAACCATTTAGAGCTGGGCTTTATTTGTTGGGAGGTTTTTGATGGTGACTTCAATATCTTTACTTATGATTGATTTTTTGAGGTCTTCTATTTCTTCTCAAATGAGGTCATTTGTGTTTCTAGGAAGTTGTCTATTTCATCTAAGTTGTCTAGTTTGTTGCCCAACAATTGCTCATAGTATCCTCTTATGATTTTTTTACTTTCTGTGAGGTCAGTTGCAATGGCCCCCCTCTCCTTTCTGATTTTTCTTATTTGCATCTTCTTTCTTTTTTCTTTATCAATTTAGCAAGGGTTTGTCAGTTTCATTGATTTTCTTAAGAAAAACTTCTGGTTTTCTCAATTCTGTTTATTGTTTTTTATTCTCAATTTCATTTTCTTCTGCTCTAATGTTTATTATGTCTTTCCTTTGGTTTGCTTTGGGATTCATTTGCTATTCTTTTTCTAGCTCCTTCTGGTATACAGTTAGGCCTTTTATTTTAGCTCTTTCTTTTTTTGTTTTTTTTTCCAATGTAGGAATTTAGAGCAATAAATTTCCTTTTCAGCACTACCTTCACTACATCCCATAAATTTTGATGTGTTTTGTTTTTGTTTTCATAGGTGCCAAGATATTTATTGATTTCTCTGGTAACTTCTTCTTTAACTCACTGATTGTTTAAAAGTGTCCTTCAAAAATGAGGACATAGTTTGGTCTGGGAAAATTCGGCTGCAGGCTATAATACCTAAGTCGACCCTCCTAAGTGTGGGGGGAAAAAGACACCATACAAGCAGGGCAAGAAACAAGAAAACAAGAACTAAAAATTCTCCTCTGTTAAACAAAACTTAAGCTAGAGGTCCAGATAAAGCTGAATTGACTGTCAAAGAACAGACAGACAACAAATTCATCCAGCAAGAAAACCCTAGGTAAAAGAGGTGAAAGCAATCTCCAGAATAAACTAATTAAGGTAATTAAATGCCTAGACACCAGCAAAAGATAATAAATCACACTAGGAAAATTGAAGATATGGCCCAGTCAAAGGAACAAACCAACAATTCAAATGAGATACAGGAGCTGAAACATTTAATTCAGAACATGCGAACAGACACGGAAAACCTCATCAAAAACCAAATCAATGAATTGAGGAAGGATATAAAGAAGGCAAGGAATGAACAAAAAGAAGAAATCAAAAGTATGAAAAAACAAATCACAAAACGTATGGGAATGAAAGGCATGGTAGAAGAGATGAAAAAAGCAATGGAAACCTACAATGGTAGATTTCAAGGGACAGAACATAGGATTTCTGAACTGGAGGATGGAACATCTGAAATCCAGCAAGAAAAAGAAAATATAGGGAAAAATGGAAAAATATGAGTAGGGACTCAGGAAACTGAAAGACAATATGAAGCACATGAATATACATGTTGTGGGTGTCCCAGAAGGAGAAGAGAAGGGAAAAGGAAGAGAAAAACTAATGGAGGAAATTATCACTGAAAATTTCCCAACTCTTATGAAAGACTTAAAATTACAGATCCAAGAAGTGCAGCGTACCCCAGAAAGAATAGATCCAAATAGATGTACTCCAAGACATTTACTAATCAGAATGTCAGAGGTCAAAGAGAAAGAGAGAATCTTGAAAGCAACAAGACAAAAGCAAGCCACCATGTACAAGGGAATCCCAATAAGACTATGCATAGATCTCTCAGCAGAAACAATGGAGGCGAGAAGACAGTGGGGGTGATATATCTAAATTATTAAAAGAGAAAAACTGCCAACCAAGAATTCTATATCCAGCAAAATTGTCCTTCAAAAATGAGGGAGAAATTAAAACATTTTCAGACAAAAAATCACTGACAGAATTTGTGACCAAGAGACCAGCTCTGCAAGAAATACTAAAGGGAGCACTAGAAACAGATACAAAAAGACAGAAGAGAGAGGAATGGAGAAGAGTATAGAAATACTATAGGCTGAGCCCCCAGTCTTGGGGTTTGTTCACATGAAACTTAACCCCACAAAGGATAGGTCAAGCCTACTTAAAATTAGGCCTAAGAATCACCCCCAAGAGAACCTCTTTTGTTGCTCAGATGTGGCCTCTGTCTCCAGCCAATACGACAAACAAAGGAAAGTAGAAAGGAAGAATATGAGTAAAGGTAAAAAGAAGGAAAATTAGATATGACATATAAAATCCAGAAGGCAAAATAGTAGAAGAAAATACTACCTGTGCAGTAATAACACTAATTGTTAATGGATTAACCTCCCCAATCAAAAGACATAGACTGGCAGAACGGATTAAAAAACAAGACCCATCTATATGCTGTTTCTACTCAAAGGACATGAGAGCAAGGACACAAATGGACATTTGCACACCAATGTTTATAGCAGCATTATTTACAATTGCAAAGAGATGGAAACAGCCAAAATGTCTATTAATGGACGGGTGGCTAAACAAACTGTGGCATATACAAATGATGGAATATTATGCAGCTGTAAGACAGAATAAAGTTATGAAGTATGTAACAGCATGGGTGGACCTTAAGGACATAGGCTGAGTATGATTAGCCAAAAACAAAAGGACAAATACTGTATGGTCTCACTGATATGAACTGACATTAGTGAATAAACTTGGAATATTTCATTGGTAACAGAGACCATCAGGACATAGTAACAGGGTATGATATTGGGTAACTGGAGCTGAAGGGATACAGATTGTGTAACAGGACTGAATATAAAAACTCAGAAATGGACAGCACAACACTACCTAACTGTAATACA
>PVIY010021595.1:0-42209 GCA_004026745.1 Myrmecophaga tridactyla | reverse complement strand
GAGAGTTTTACTTCTTCCTTTCCAATTTTGATGCTTTGTATTTCTTTTTCTTGTCTAATTGCTCTGGCTAGAACTTCCAACACAATGTTGAATAACAGTGGTGATAGTGGACATCCTTGTCTTGTTCCTGATCTTAGGGGGAAAGTTTTCAGTTTTTCCCCATTGAGGATGATATTAGCTGTGGGTTTTTCATATATTCGCTTTATCGTTTTAAGGAAGTTCCCTTGTATTCCTATCCTTTGAAGTGTTTTCAACAGGAAAGGATGTTGAATTTTGTCAAATACCTTCTCTGCACCAATTGAGATGATCATGTGATTTTTCTGCTTTGATTTGTTGATATGGTGTATTACATTAATTGATTTTCTTATGTTGAACCATCCTTGCATACCTGGGATGAATCCTACTTGGTCATGATGTATAATTCTTTTAATGTGTTGCTGGATTCGATTTGCTAGAATTTCGTTGAGTATTTTTGCATCTGTATTCATTAGAGAGATTGGTCTGTAGTTTTCTTTTTTTGTAATATTTTTGCCTGGTTTTGATATGAGGGTGATGTTGGCTTCATAGGATGATTTAGGTAGCTTTCCCTCCACTTCAATTTTTTTGAAGAGTTTGAGCAGGATTGGCACTAATTCTTTCTGGAATGTTTGGTAGAATTCACATGTGAAGCCGTCTGGTCCTGGACTTTTCTTTTTGGGAAGCTTTTTAATGACTGATTCAATTTCTTTACTTGTGATTGGTTTGTTGAAGTCATCTATTTCTTCTTGAGTCAAAGTTGGTTGTTCATGCCTTTCTAGGAAGTTGTCCTTTTCACCTACATTGTTGTATTTATTAGCATAAAGTTGTTCATAGTATCCTGTTATTACCTCCTTTATTACTGTGGGGTCAGTGGTTATGTCTCCTCTTCCATTTCTGATCTTATTTATTTGCATCCTCTCTCTTCTTCTTTTTGTCAATCTTGCTAAGAGCCCTTCAATCTTATTGATTTTCTCATAGAACCAACTTCTGTTTTTATTGATTTTCTCAATTGTTTTCATGTTCTCAATTTCATTTATTTCTGCTCTAATCTTTGTTATTTCTTTCCTTTTGCTTGCTTTGGGGTTAGTTTGCTGTTCTTGCTCCAGTTCTTCCAAGTGGACAGTTAATTCCTGTATTTTTGCCTTTTCTTCTTTTTTGATATAGGCATTTAGGGCAATAAATTTCCCTTTAAGCACTGCCTTTGCTGCATCCCATAAGTTTTGATATGTTGTGTTTTCATTTTCATTTGCCTTGAGATATTTACTGATTTCTCTTGTAATTTCTTCCTTAACCCACTGGTTGTTTAAGAGTGTGTTGTTGAGCCTCCACATATTTGTGAATTTTCTGGCACTCTGCTTATTATTGATTTCCAACTTCATTCCTTTATGATCTGAGAAAGTGTTTTGTATGATTTCAATCTTTTTAAATTTGTTGAGACTTGCTTTGTGACCCAGCATATGGTCTATCTTTGAGAATGATCCATGAGCACTTGAGGAAAAAGGCGTATCCTGCTGCTGTGGGGTGTAATGTCCTATAAATATCTGTTAAGTCTAGCTCATTTATTGTAATATTCAAATTCTCTGTTTCTTTATTGACCCTCTGTCTAGATGTTCTGTCCATTGATGAGAGTGGGGAATTGAAGTCTCTAACTATTATGGTAGATGTGTCTATTTCCCTTTTCAGTGTTTGCAGTGTTTGCCTCATGTATTTTGGGGCATTCTGGTTCGGTGCATACATATTTATGATTCTTATGTCTTCATGTTGAATTGTTCCTTTTATTAGTACATAATATCCTTCTTTGTCTCTTTTAACTGTTTTACATTTGAAGTCTAATTTGTTGGATATTAGTATAGCTACTCCTGCTCTTTTCTGGTTGTTATTTGCATGAAATATCTTTTCCCAACCTTTCACTTTCAACCTATGTTTATCTTTGGTTCTAAGATGTGTTTCCTATAGACAGCATATAGAAGGATCCTGTTTTTTAATCCATTCTGCCAGTCTATGTCTTTTGATTGGGGAGTTCAATCCATCAGCATTTAGTGTTAATACTATTTGGGTAGTACTTTCCTCTACCATTTGGCCTTTTGTATTTTATATGTCATATCTAATTTTCCTTCTTTCTATATTCTTCTCCACACCTCTCTCTTCTGTCTTTTCATATCTGTCTCTAGTGCTCCCTTTAGTATTTCTTGCAGATCTGGTCTCTAGGTCACAAATTCTCTCAGTGATTTTTTGTCTGAAAATGTTTTAATTTCTCCCTCATTTTTGATGGACAATTTTGCTGGGTATAGAATTCTTGGTTGGCAGTTTTTCTCTTTTAGTAATTTAAATATATCATCCCACTGTCTTCTCGCCTCCATGGTTTCTACTGAGAAATCTACACATAGTCTTATTGGGCTTCCCTTCTCTTGCTGCTTTCAAGATCCTCTCTTTCTCTTTGACCTCTGACATTCTGACTAGTAAGTGTCTTGGAGAACATCTATTTGGATCTGTTCTCTTTGGGGTATGCTGCACTTCTTGGATCTGTAATTTTAGGTCTTTCATAAGAGTTGGGAAATTTTCAGTGATAATTTCTTCCACTAGTTTTTCTCCTCCTTTTCCCTTGTCTTCTCCTTCCAGGATACCCACAACACGTATATTTGTGTGCTTCATGTTATCATTCAGTTCCCAGAGTCCCTGCTCATATTTTTCTATTTTTTTCCCTATAGTTTCTGTTTCTTGTCAGATTTCAGATCTTCCATCCTCCAGTTCACTAATCCTAACCTCTGTCTCTTGAAATCTACCATTGTAGGTTTCCATTGTTTTTTTCATCTCTTCTACTGTACCTTTCATTCTCATAATTTCTGTGATTTGTTTTTTCAGACTTTCCATTTCTTCTTTTTGTTCATTCCTTGCCTTCTTCATATCCTCCCTCAGTTCACTGATTTGGTTTTTGATGAGGTTTTCCATATCTGTTCGTATATTCTGAATTAATTGTTTCAGCTCCTGTATCTCATTTGAACTATTGGTTTGTTCCTTTCACTGGGCCATATCTTCAATTTTCCTGGTGTGATTTGTTATTTTTTGATGGCGTCTAGACATTTAATTACATTAATTAGTTTATTCTGGAGATTGCTTTCACTTCTCTTACCTAGGGTTTTCTTGCTAGATGAGTTTGTTGTCTATCTGTTCTTTGACCTTCAGTTCAGCTTTTTCTGGACATCTAGCTTAGGTTTTGTTTAACAGAGGATAATTTTTCAGTTCTTGTTTTCTTGTTTCTTGCCCTGTTTGTATGGTGCATTTTCCCTCCCCCCCTTCAACTATTTGTTGAAGACACTATTCTTTCACAGTTGAGAGGATGTGGCAGCCTTGGCCAAAAATCAATTGGCCATAGATGTGAGGGTCTATTTCTGAATTCTTGATTGAATTTCATCAGTCAATATATCCATGCTTGTGCTAAAACTATGCTGTTTTGACCACCGTGGCTTTGTAATATGCTTTAAAGTCAGGAAGTGTAAGTCTTCCAACTTCTTTCTTCTTTTTAAGATGTTTCTGTCTGTTTCAGGACCTCTTATCCTTCCAAATTATTTGATAATTGGCTTTTCCATTTCTGTGAAGTAGGTTGTTGGAATTTTCACTGGATTGTGTTGAATCTGTAAATAATTTTAGGTAGAATTGACATCTTAACAATATTTAGTCTTTCAATCTATGAACATAGATGACCTATATTATCGAGGTCTTCTTTTGATTCCTTTTGGCAATGTTCTGTAGTTTTCTGAGTACCAGTTCTTTACACTTTTGGTTAAATTTATTCCTAGATATTTTATTTTTTTCGTTGTTATTGTAAATGAAAGAATTTTCCTTGATTTTCTCTTCCAATTGTCCATTATTTGTGTATAGAAACACTATTAATTTTTGCATGTTGATCTCATACCCCACTGCTTTGCTGAATTTGTTGATATTAGCTCCAGTAGCTTTGTTGTAGAATTTTTGGAATTTTCTAAATATATATGATCATGTCATCTGCAAGTAGTGAAAGGTTTCCTTCTTCCTTTCCAATTTGGGTGCCTTTTGTTTCTTGTTCTTGCCTAGCTGCTTTGGCTAGAACTTCAAACATAATGTTGAATAACAGTAATGACAGTGGGCCTCCTTGTATTATTCCAGATCTTAGAGGGAAAACTTTCAGTCATTTACCATTGAGTATGATAGGTATGGTTTTTTCATATATACCCTTTATTATGTCGGGGAACTTTTCTCCTATTCTTCTTATTTTTTTTAGGATTTTTATCAAGAAAGGATACTGGATTTTGTCAAATGCCTTTTCTGCATCGATAGAGATGATCATGTGTTTTTCTGTTTGTTTTGTTAATATGGTACATTTCATTAATTGATTTTCTTATGTTGAACACCCTTATGTACCTGGGATAAAAACCCACTAGATCATGGTGTATAATTATTTTAATGTGTTGTGGGATTCAGTTTGCAAGTATTTTGTTGAGAATCTTTGCATCTATATTTACAAGAAAATTGGTCTGTAATTTTCTTTTCTTATAGTATCTTTATCTTGCTTTGGTATTAGGGTGATGCTGGCTAAAGAGTTAGGTATTGTTCCATCCTTTTCAAGAAGAGTTTGAGCAGTATTTGTATTAATTTTTCTTGGAATGATTGATAGAATTCACCTGTAAAGCCTGGGCAGGAGGTTTTTGATAACTGATTCAATCTATTTGTAATTGCCCTGTTGAGATCTTCTATTTCTTCTAAAGTCAGTGTACGTTGTTTGTGTGTTTCTAGGAATTTGTTCATTTCATGTAGGTTGTCTAATTTTTTGGCATACAGTTGTTTATAGTATTCTCTTATGATCCTTACAATTTCAGTGGGGTCAGTAGTAATGTCCCCTCTCTCATTTCTGATTTTATTTAGCTGCATCCTCTTTCATTCTTTGTCAGTCTAGCTAAGGATTTATCAACTTTATCGATCTTTTCATAGAACAAACTTTTGGTTTTGTTAATTCTCTGTATATATTTTTTGACTGCTATAAGAGCTTACAATCTAGGCTCCCATTTTCTCTTTCTTTCTTTTTTTAAAATTTTTTTTATCATATAATATAGCATACATACAAAGCAAAGAAAGAAGAAAGCAATAGTTTTCAAGTAGTTACAGGACAGATCCCAGGGCTTGTCATGGGCTACTATACCATCATCTCAGATTTTTCCTTCTAGCTGTTTCAGAACACTGAAGGTAGAAGAAATATATGTATTTTTTATCATCACTTGTTTTGTCTTTTTTTTGTGTGTAAAAAATAACATATATACAAAAAAGCAATAAATTTCAACACACAGTGCAGTAATTAGTTGTAGAAAGATTTCAGATTTTGGTATGAGTTACAGTGCCACAATTTTAGTTTTTACTTCTAGCTGCTCTACACATATTTGTTAACCCTACCTTCTCTGTGTAACTCCACCATCACCTTTGATCCTTCTCCCACTCTTTTTTTTTTTTTTTTTTTACATGAGCAGGCACCGGGAATCGAACCCGGGTCCTCTGGCATGGCAGGCAAGCATTTGTGCCTGCTGAGCCACCATGGCCCACCCTCTCCCACTCTTTATCTCTACTGTTTTTCAGTCTCAATTTCACTTATTTCTGTTTAAATTTTTGTTATTTCTTTTCTTCTACTTGCTTTGGGATTAGCTCACTGTTCTTCTTTTAGTTACTCCAGGTATGCAATTAGGTCTTTGATTTTATCTTCCTTCTTTTTTAATGTAAGCATTTAGGGTTATAAACTTCCCTCTCAGCCACTACCTTTGCTGTATCCCATAAATTTTGATATATTATGTTCTCATTTTCATTCATCTCAAGATATTTACTGATATCCCTTGCAATTTCTTTTTTCACCCACTGACTGTTTATAAGTGTATCATTTAACTCTTTATATTTTTGGATTTTCCACTTCTCTGCGTGTTACTGATTTACAGCTTCATTTCATTGTGGGCAGAGATGATGCTTTGTATAATTTCAGTCTTTTAAAATTTATTGAGACTTATTTTGTGACCCAACATGTGTTCTATCTTGGAGAATGATCCATATGCACTTAAGAAGACTGGATATCTTGTTATTGGGGGCTTCAATGCTCCATATTTGTCTGTTAGGTCTATTTCATTATTCAAGTTTTCTGTTTTCTTATTGATCTTCTGTCTAGATTGTCTATCTATTGATGAAACTAGTATATTGAAGTCTCCAACTATTACTGTAAAGAGGTCTATTTCTCTCTCTGGTTTTGCCAATGTTTACCTCTTGTATTTTGGGGAACTGTAGTTAAATGCATAAATATTTATGATGATTATTTCTTCTCAGTTGATTGCCCCTTTTATCTATATATACTGTTCCTCTTTCTCTCTTATAATAGCTTTTGATTTGAAGTCTATTTTGTCCAATATTATAGCTACCTCAGCTCTTTTTTGGTTACTATTTTCATGGAATATCTTTTTCCAACTTTTCAGTTTCAATCTATTTCTGTCTTTGAGACTAAGGTGGGTCTCTTGTAAACAACATATATTTGGATCATGTTTTTTTCCATTCTGCTGATCTGTGTCATGTGATTAGGGATTTTAACTGATTACTGTTCAGTGGTATTACTGCAAAGGCATTATTTATTTCAACCATTTTCTCCTTTGGTTTTTATATGCTATATCTTTTTTTTTTCATCTCCCTTTTCCTTTATTGCAACTTCCTTTTTTCTATATTTGATATTTCATGATGTATTTGATTTATCCCTTTCTCATTTCTATTCCTGTATACTTTATTTATTTATTTTTTAAATTTGCATATGGGCAGGAGGCACCAGGGATCGAACTCTAGACCTCCAGCACGGCAGGTCAGAGCTCTGCCTGCTGAGCCACAGCAGCCGCCCTATTCCTGTATACTTTAAAAACAACTTCTTTGTGGTTACCCTGGACTTTGGGGCTGCACAACCTATATCTATAACCTATTTAAAAATATCAACTTAGCTTCAATAGCATACATCTCCTCTTTTTTTTATATTCCTGTTTCCTTTCTCCTTCTGGGATAACCATAGCACATATATTTGTGTGCTTCGTGTTGTCATTCAAATCCCTGAGACAGTGCTTTAGTTTTTCTGTTCCTTTCTCTATCTGTTCTTCTGACTGCATGACTTCAATTGTCCTGTCTTCTAGTTTGCTGATTCTTTCTGTCATTGGTTCAGATCTGCTGCTGTATGCTTTTAGTGTATTTTTAATCCCTATCATTGTGCCTTTTATCCTCATATTTATGTTATGTTTATTTTAAACATTTTTACGTTTAAAATATAAACATTCATTAAAATGTTTATATGAATGAAAAATATAACATATATGCAGAAAAGCAATCAGCTTCAAAGTATAGTTTAACAAGTAGATATAAAGGAAATTTCAAATTATGGTATGGGTTAGAGTTCCACAATTTCAGGTATTTTCCTCCTAATTGCTCTAATATACTAGAGACTAAAAAGGATAATGATTCAGTGGTCATACTCATTTGTTAAATCTTAACTTCTCTGTTATATCTCCTCCCTCTCATTTGATCATTCTCTCAATCTTCAGGGATATTTGGGCAATGGTCATTCTAAGTTCTTCATGTTAAGAAGGGATATATATGGGGCAGGGGTATACAACTGGTTGATGTTCTTGGAGAGACTGGTACCTCTGGGTTTTAGGGCTTATCTGACAGAAAAAATCTGGAGGTTTTGAGTTTCTGAAAAATAAACTTAGTGAGTGAAACTTTTATAGAGTCCCAGATAGAGCCCTGGGTATTCTTTAGGATTTTTAGGAATACTGTTGTTTGGAGCTTGGTTTACTATGACAATAAGCAATATCTAGCTGAAGCTTGCATAAGAGCAACCTCCAGAATAGCCTCTTGACACTATTTTAAATCTCTTAGCCACTGGAACCTTATTTTATTATATTTATTTTCCTGCTTTTGGTCAAGAGGGCATTGTTAATCCCATGATGTCAGGGCCAGGATCATTTCTGGGAGTCATGTCCCATATTGCCAGGGAGGTTCATACCTCTGGATGTCATACCCCACAAAGGGGGGATGGTGATGAGTTTATCTGCAGTGTTGGGCTTAGAGAGAGGACACATTCGAGTAACAAAAGAGATTCTCTGGAAGTAACTCTTAGGCATAATTATAGAAGGACTAAGCTTTCCTATCATAGAAATACGTTTCATAAGAGCAAGCCTCAAGATTGAGGCTTGGCTTATTAAAATTAGAGTCCTTAATGCTTGAGAGGGTATCAGGAATTTCCTAGGTGGGGAAATTTAAAAGTTCCATATTTTTCTCCAATTCCTCAAGGGACTTTGTGAATACTTTTTTAATTACATGCCCCAAATGCTCTGGAATGTATCAGAGTTTTGCATTAAACTATACAGAATTGCAAGATCTCATTATTTACTCAAGCTCCATGTGTTTAGATTGCTTAAATGAGCTGGCCACACAGGTTAAATTAGATTGAATGCTACAGAAAATTTAAATTTTGGACAAAATAAGCATCTCTACCTTGGTCTCACATAGAAGGTGAAGTTTTAAAATATGGAGAATATCATTCTTTACCTTGTGTTCTGATGTACCTTAATCCCAACCAGAACAGCTTTGTTCATATCTCTAATTGCAGCCTGATCTCTCTCTCTCTCTTTTTTTTTTACTTCTTTAACAGTTGCTGTATGACGTAATGCTGACTTTCAGAGCTGCAGAACTCTAACTCTGAGTCATAGGTGTCACACAGGTACCCAAAGTTCCAGGGAAATACCAGGTTATATATAGAGCACAGCATCTCAGAGTTTAGAAATAACACTTAAAACTGAACAATAAGTGTAACTGCTGTAAGAGCTGACAATCCAGGCCCGAATTTTCTTGTAAGTATTTTTTATATGAGACCATACAATCCCTTTGTTTCCAGCCTATTTTGCTCAACATATTGTCCTGAAGGACTTTGATCAGTTGTTCCAAATTCTGTGTGTCTTCTGAAGTTTTAACTTATTGCTATGACTAAGCCATATCTACTTGTTTCATAATATGTTTTGTATTTTTTGCTAATGTCTAGGCATTTGATTATCTTGATGCATTAATTCTGAAGGTCAGTTTCTCTCTCCTGTCTAGGGTTTAATTATTGATTGGTGTTTCAGTTTGCTAAAGCAAAATATATATGCAATATACCAGAAATGGATTGGCTTTTACAAAGGGGATTTATTAAGTTACAAGTTACAATTCAAAGGCCATGAAAATTCCAAATTAAGGCACCTACAAGAGGATACCCCCTCAGAGGAAAGGCTGCTGGCACACAGGGTTCCTCTGTCATGTGGGAAAGCACATGGTGTTGGCTGCTGGTTCTTTTCTCCAAATGTCTCTGTGGACATCTTCTTTCTCTCTTAGCTTCTCTTGGCTCTGAGCTCTCTCCAAAAATGTCTCTCCCTTGAAGGACTCCTGCAAGTGGATTAAGATGCACTTGCAGTGGGCAGGGTCACATCTCCATGGAAACAACCTAATCAAAAGGTCCCACCCAACAATAGGGCTGCACCCACAAGAGTGGATTAAAAGAAAAATTGGTTTATGAAACTTATTGTACAAACAGTTTTTATTGTGATTATATGGATACTTTATTTAAATATGCCTGTGGCTAAGCGAACTCAGATATCCATTTTCGGTGGTTCTTAAGTGTATTGTTTGTTTTCTTAAATAATAATAATAAAATAGGCTTTTCTGGAGTACACAACAGATTCAAACCACACAATCAGCTCTGTGTTAAGGCTCTTCTTACACTTAGTCAAACTTATTCTAAACTTTTAGATTAGTCTGAGTTCAATTGATCAGATTTCTCAACTCTTCTTTAACTGATTATTGTATGGATATGTGGTATAATTTTGAAGATTGCATTTCTTGTGTAATTGTTTCACCTCCAGAAGAAAGCTTCCTTTACTCTGTTTCTTCCTAGGTATCTGGTTCTGCTTTGTTTATCTTTATGCAAAATGTTCTCCCCATCTCCTATGATTTGTTTACATTTTCTCATACACTCAGTGCCCCATTTTCCTTACACTTTTCAGTTCTGGGACCTTCCTGTCTTATAGCAGTTCAGTTTACCTTCCCCTCCTTTTCCCTCCTCTGTGAGGCTTTTCTGCCTCTAGTTTCTACCCCGTTAGGGTATTCTGCCCCAGAGAGCCAGATGTGGCCAATCCAGAAAGGTGGGTCACTCCAGAAAAGTCTGTTTTGCATGAGGTAACTGGATCAAGTGAGTGTACCACTATCATGGTTTCTCTTCCCTCCACCCAGAGACCCTATTATATTCAGCACTCCTCAGCAGCTTGTGTTCAACCCTGGGTCTCTGTAGCCTTGGTCCCCGTGCCTGGATATGCGTGGGGTTCTATCTCACTTCTGTGAGTGGCTTTATAGTCTATGTCCCTGGTCGGAGGTGGGAGGTGGGAGGTGGGATGTGGGAGGCTTCTGCATTACTGCCTCTGAGTGACTCCCAAGCTTCCCAGGACTGAGTGAGGGGAAGGAAAGAGGACCAGCTGGTGCAGTAAGGAATTCCTACCAGATATTTTTCTTTTTCTTTGCTTCAGCATTTGTGGAGAACTTCTCTAGTTTCTACCAACCTCTAGAGTTTTAAGCAAGTGAGATTTATTATCTTTTTATTTGCTGAATCTCTGGGGAGGTTTTTTCAAGTGATATCTTACATTGCCATGTTGATGATGCTACTCTTCCCTTCTTTTTCTAAAATGTTCTTTATTGTAAAATATAACATATATACAAAGCAAAGAGAGAAAAAGCAATACTTTTCAAAGCATACTTCAACAAATAGCTATAGAACAGATCCCAGAGTTTGTCATGTGCTACCATTCTACCATCTCTGATTTTTCCTTCTAGCTGCTCCAAAACACTGGCGGCTAGAAGGAATATTAATACAATGATTCAGCAGCCATACTCACATATCTAATCCTGTTTTCTCTGTTATACCTCCTCCTTCTCCTCTTATCCCTCTTCCAATCTATAGGGGTTGTTAAGCAATGCTGATTCTAACTTTTTCATGTTGAGAAGTGGTGTCAACACTAAAGGCTAGGGAGATGTAATCAATTACTAATTTGAGAGGGTGGTCCCTCTGGGTTTCAGGACTTATCAGACCTAGGAAGCCTCTGGGAATTACTGGCTCCAGGAAAGCAAACTTATTGCAGGAAACCTTTAGAGAAGCTCAGTTTGAGCCTCAGGTATTCCTAAGAGTCAAAGGTGTGATATTGGTTGGGGTTTAGCAAACCATGGCAATTAGTACTATCTAACTGAAGCTTGCATAAGAGTAGCCTCCAGAATAGCCTCTGGACTATATTTGATCTCTCTTAGCCACTGCTGCCTTATTTTATTACACTTTTCCATCTTTTGGCCAGGAAGATGTTGATCCTGTGGTGCCAGGGCCAGACTCATCCCTGGAGGGCACACCCCACATTGTCAGGAAGATTTCTACCCCTGAATGTCACGTCTCATGTAGAAGGAAGGGTAATGATTTTCCTTGCAGAGTTAGGCTTAGAGATAGGCCACATCTGAGCCACAAGAGAAGTTTCCTGGAAGCAACTCTTAGGCCTCATTATGGGTAGTCTTAGCTTCTACCCTACAGAAATAAGGGCAAGCCTCAAAATCAAGGGGTTGGCTTGTTTTCTTGGGTGGTGTTCTAGTTTGCTAGCTGCCGGAATGCAATATGCCAGAAACAGAATGGCTTTTAAAAAGGGGAATTTAACAAGTTGCTAGTTTACAGTTCTAAGGCTGAGAAAATGTCCCAATTAAAACAAGTCTATAGAAATGTCCAATTTAAGGCATCCAGGGAAAGATACCTTGGTTCAAGAAGGCCAATGATGTTCAATGTTTCTCTCTTAGCTGGAAGGGCACATGTTGAACATGGTGGCTTCTGCTGGCTTTCTCAAGGCTCTACAAAAGGGACTCTTTCCAAAATGTTTCTTCTTTTAAAGGATTCCAGTAAGCAACTCCACCCTCAATGGGTGGAGACACACCTCCATGGAAATCATCTAATCAAAAGTTACCACCCACAATTGGGTGGGTCACATCTCCAGTGGAACAATCAAAATGCTCTCACCCAGAAATACTGAATGAGGATTAAAGGACATGGCTTTTCTGGGGTCCACCATAGATGCAAACCTGCACAAGTGTCCCCAATAGTTCAGATGGTACTGGAGTTTCCCATATGGGAAAGTTTGATAGTTCCGCATGCATATTCCCCTTCCACCTTTGGGCACTCAAGGGACTCTCCTAATACTTTTAACTATCAGCCCACCATAGTCTGAAATCTATGCTGGTATTATGTTAAGCTACACAGCATTACAAGGCCTTGTTCCCATTCTAGACTCCAAGAGTTTTACCCTTGACTTATTTTTGGATTGGCTAATGTTTCTTTTTCTCATCATTTCTCTCCCCTCTAAATTCTACAATATGTGCCTGTGTCTTTGCTATTTTAATTTGTATTCTTAACAAAATCTAAAGTTAAAATCTTTCCCTCCTCTCAAACTATATGAACTTTAAGATAGTTTAAATGTGACTACCACTACCTCCACCAATTTATGTTCATTTGCTGTATAGTCCTGAAGATTTAGCCATGATTTTCATCCATAAAATAGATACTATTTTTATTTTATACCATAGAAAGTTATTTTGATTTACTTACCCATTTACCAATATACTTTTTCACAGTTTCCTTTGGAATCAAGACTTCCACTTGAAATTATTTTCTTTCTGCTCAAAGTATATACTTTAATATTTCTTTACTGAGGGTAATATGGACGCTTATTGTTGTATGTCTGAATATATTCTAATTTTGCATTTGTTCATGAATGATAAATTCATGGAATACAGAATTATAGACTAATAAGTATTTTGTCTTACCACTTTGATATTATTCTACAGCTTTGTTAATTTCTTGAGATTTATTGTTGCTCCGAAGGGTTGGCAGGCTCTTTTCTTTGTTGTTACATCTGATCTTACCTTTTTCTTTATTGTCCTGTAATTTCATCATAATGAATACAAGTACAGAAGATACTAAAAAAAATTTTTGGTGTGCTGTATGGTGGGGGTCACATTTCATTCTTTTTCCATGTGAGTATCCCCATATTGCAGCACCATTTGTTGAATTTTTGTTTGTTTTATTTTTCATTTGTTTTTGGTTGCTTGTTTGTTGAGGAAGTGCATGGGCTGGGAACCAAACCTGGGTCTCCCACGTGGCAGGCGAGAATTCTACCACTGAACTACCCTTTCACCTCCAGAAGGTTTTTAACCCATCTAATTGTGTCCTCCGAGCCTCTTAACCATTTATTTTTAAATTGTTTTCATTACTTTATTTCTGGCTTTGTACTTTGCATCTTGAATAATTTCTTTGGATTACTTTCCAGATCATTAATTCCCTTTTCAGTTGTGTCTAATTGTTGTTTGACCCATCCATTGGGTTTTAACATAATTATAATATTTTACATTCCTGAAAGGTCTACTTGATTTTTTTTTATCTGCTTCAGTTCTTATAGTCTTTTGTTCCTTATTTGCATTTTCAAGATGCGTTTCTTTACAAAAAATTTAAGCATAGTATTTATGATGCTTGAAGCTGTTATGTATCTCAGAAAGGATTATGTTCTTAAAGCAAATCCACCTATTGTGGGTGGGACTTTTGATTAGGTTATTTCAGTAGAGACATGCCCTAGGTGTCTCTTAATCCTTTTATTGGAGTCCTTTATAAGAGTATGAAAGGCAGAGAGACGAAACAGAAGCTGAGAGAGAAATACAAAGACAGAGAGGAAAAAAGTGAGAGAAGCTGAGAGAGGACTCAGAAGCTCAGAAAGACACGGATGGAACAGCCAGACGCTAAAAGCAGTGAAACCCAGAAGAGAAGGACTAGCAGATTCTGCCATGTACCTAGCTATATGTCAAAGAGGTCCTGGATTACCAGCAGCTTGTTTTCTGAGTCCAGGTATCAACATGATGATGCCTTGATTTAGACATTTTCATGGCCTTGGAACTGTAAGCTTGTAAGTTAATAAATCCTCATTGTAAAAGCCAACTAATTTTTGGTAATTGCATTTCAGCAACTCTAGCAAACTGAAATAGTAGTTTTACATTCTGAGTTTGATAATTCCAATCTGTAATCTTTGCAGGTTGATTCTGCTGTCTTTCTTCTGACTCTCACTCCTGGTGCCATGCTTTCCCATGCTGTTTGTTTAATTTTCCTTGGAACTTTATTTTTGGGAATTCTTGTTTTTCCGTACAGAAATTTTGCACTTGTGTCTGCAAATTGTTTGGGATCACTTCAAATTCTATTTTGTGCATGAGAGTTTTTAGACTACACATGGATTAGGGTCAAACTACAACTTTAGGATTGACTTTCTATTATGAATTTTCATAGGAGACATTTTTACCCCTTCACCAAGCACCACGGTAGAGAAAGATGCAATTTCTTGTTCTTTTTTTCCTTCTGAATAGCTGCTTTATTCCATCTCAAGTGTAGCCCTTCAGGGTTCAGGTTTAAGTCAAGACTTCTGTTAGGTTCCCTACCCTAGGCAGCCCATGGGCATTTATCTTCCATTCCATGCACATTTCAGAACCAAGAAAACAAATGATCAAAGTCACCAGAGTTTGGCCAATACTATCTACATAAAAACTTTAGAACTTACCTCTCAATTTACTTTATTTTTAACTTCTACAGATTCATTATTTTTGACTTCTATGGATTCATTCATTTCAGTGATACATTTGAAAATCTTTAAAAAATATTTCTATCCAGTCTATTTAGTGTTTTCACTGAGAGACTGACACAGGGTATCTAATCTGCCATTTTGCCAGAAACAGAAATGGTTTCTCTTATTGCTAAAATTAATTAGCAAGCACTGAAGAGGTGTGAGCACCACATTGAATTTTTCTTCTTGAGAAAAATATAAAAGAATAATTGAAAGATAACTAAAAAGAAAAAACTTTCTTGCTAAGTTTATTACTAATACATAATGTCATGTATAAGTACTACCTAAAAGTAATCTCTTGTAGCTTCAGTGGTCCACACTTTGTATGTTGAAAAGCACTACGCTAGAATGTCATCTAAGTTGGACTGAAGTTCAGGGAAGGTTTTTTCTATATGATATAGAAGGCAGTTATCTTTTAGGTGCCAAATCAGGGCAATTCTTTTTAGAAAAAAAAATGTTGAACCCAATTCTTGTCTACGTCAATAATAATGCCTTTAACCTTTTAGGATCAAACTTACTCTTGTTTCAGGCCAATGAAAACTGGGCCTAGGAGAAAGCTAGGTGTGTCAATTCCTGGAGTTTGTGAGCCACTGTCTAAGGTTCAAATCCTGACACTGTCACTTATTAGCTATATGACCTCAGGCAAGTAAATTACTTAATGTCTCAGTGTCTGTTTCCTTATATGTAAAATGGGTATAATAATTATTATTTCTATCTCATACGATTCTTGTGTGATTAAATGAATTAATATTGGCATTAGAACTATTCACAGTGCATAGTAGACACTATGACTGCTAACTTATGTTATAATTGGGGTTTATTAGGATTTCTCTCCCAACTATCATTTAAGGTCAGGATATAGTCTGCTGTTTCTTTGCCCGGTTACTGGTGCCTCAAAACTGGGTTGCAGCTTCTGCTATTTCTTGCATCACGTAAAGCCTCTTGGAAGAATGAGCTGATCTCCCATGTGGTAACTGCAGCTACCATGAGCTACCATGCCCTGTTTCCATTGAGAAGTCCCCTTGGACACTGAAACCATTTGGACAGAATCTTAGGATTTCCATACCCTCTTGGATTTTGCTTAAATGCCTTCCAAGGAGTGACACAGATTAAGTAACTGTTATGGCCCTTGAATCTGCAGTTTCTATTTTATCACAAAATTTAACTTTAACTGTTAGTTAATTTCAAACTTCCTTTTTTACCTTGCATTTAAGCATAAGTTCATATTAAGATTTTTCTGTCTTCCTATATTATTCTTTTCAATTAGGTAGAAGACCTAAGACACTCTGAGGGCATATCCTGGTGGGTCTGTGGTCACTTGACAAATGCTGATGTATTAATGCAGGCTTATAACATCAGTTTATCCATTTCTTACTCACATGACACTCCACTGAGAAACATCATCCATAGAATCTTCACTGACAATAGAAATTCTTTCCTTAAAAATCATATAATGATCAAATTCCAAGTATTAGTTGTTTTCAAATTGTGAACTATTTATTTCTCCATTTTCTCATGACAGTCTGGTATATCTCAAATGGGAGTATACCGGAAAATACTTTTTGGATGATGGAGAGAAGGATTTTCACAGTCTTCCTCATAAAATATGTCTTCTTAACTATAATGTTTACAGTGTATTTTTCAGGAGACCTAAACTTACTTAGAAATATAAAGAAAAAAATATGAAGTCTATATTTCTTATTAATTGTTTTCATGTAAAAACCTATCTGCTTTATTTTTGCAATGAGAAAGCATTCTTATAACAACTGTTTGATGACTGGTGAAATAAATTGAAGGGTTTCTAGTATGTATTATTTAACTTAATCCTAAGCAAAGCCTGGTTTCCTTGAAATCACTTTTAATTCTATGATTCCTATTGACTATGTATCTCCTGGTTCCAATCTCAGAGCTAAGTGGACTGTTTAGTCTCTAGTAGGGGCTTCTAATGAGAAGATACCTTTCTATGTGACTCGTGTTTGATTTTATGCCACCGGAACATTTTATCAACCCTTGGATAAGAAAAAACGTAAATATGGTGAGTAGCCTTTAAGGTAAATGTAATATAAATGAATATGAGCTCTCCAAGCCCCCAACCTCACCCCGCCCCACACCTCACACACTCACATAAATGGACACCTAGTCAATTCTGACTAAAGTATCCAAGTAAATAAGCTGAGATATGTTCCCTGGCCAAAGAGCATTTCTGACGTCTCATCAGGGGACCCCCATCAGTCTTCTGAAGGTGACCTGAGTCCTCAAGGTAGGAGTTTTGTTCTTTTTACAATGAAAGCCTTGCTCAAAGGATGGACTCCATTTGAATTTGCCCTTCCCTTGGGTGAACTGTACCTCCTGGGAGGCCCTAAATGTGTTTAGAGGAAAATTTTGGTCATGTTGAAAAAGAGAAAATATAAATTTAAAAGCCTTAATATTAAAACAAGATGAGAAAGGATTTAGTAAATTTGAAGTTGAGTTGGCTGCATCTGAAATGAATTGCTTTAAGAATTGATGTCTTGCATTCTCTTTGGCCTATAGCACTGAAATCAATTGTTGGTTTGTTGCAAATCTAAACCCAAGAGTCCTGGGAGTTACATCTAAAAGAATCTCAATAGCAAGATTAGAAGTTCTGTCTCTTATCTACGGTGAAAGCCAGTTAGTTGGGGCTTATCAACCAAGGACTCCTGCATTTAACCTTGAACATATAAGCATGGGTTGAGTCATTACAGAAAAAAGTGTGGAAGATACTGTTGTACATCACTATGGAGATAACACTGTTTGCATTTTCTAAACACCTTTCCTTACCCTCCAGTGATTGAACGCTGCTTACCAAATAAGAACCAATAACTGAAATGCACTGCCAGGTAAGAATTATCAGTTAAAACACTGGAAATCTACAAAGTACAATGCATTAAACAACTAAACAATTACACTACACCTGGGTATCTGCTTGGCATATCAAATTAGATATCTTAAATTTTAACTTGCCCCAGACTGAGCTCCTGACGCCCTCCCCACAAAGCTGCTTCTCCTTCTTCCCACCTCAGTAATGGCCATTTCAGTTGTTTAAGTCAAACATGTAGGGGTCACCTTTGACTCCTCTCTTTTTCTCACACACCATATTCAATATTTTGGCATATCCTGTCACAATATATGAAGAATCTGACCACATTATACTGTCACTCTGGAGAGGCCACAATCTTCTCTTATATTGCAATAGCATACTAAGTTCTTTACCAGCACATTCCTTGTCTCCTTCAGTCTACTCCTTCTATTAAGAATTAACTCAGATCGTTTTACTCCACTGCTCAAAACCTTCTTACAAACTCATTCAAATGGCCTAGAAAAGCCTACAGGTCTGTCTGCCACCTCTTGACTGCTTTCTCTTTGACTTCTCCTCCCGCTCTCCTATGTTTCTTGCTCAGCTCGCGCCACACAGACCTCCTCACTGTTCCTTGGACACACAAGTACATTTCACATTAGGGAACAGGGTAGACTGAAAAATGGCCCCCGAATGATATTCACATCCTAATCCCTGGAACCTGTGAATGTTACTTCATATGGCAAAAAGGTTTGTGCAGATGTGATTAATTTAAGGATCTTGAGATATGGAGATTATTCTGGAATACCCTGGTGGGCCCTAACTGCAATCACATAAGTAGGAGGGGGGAGGCAGAAAGAGATTCTATCACACACAGAGGAGAAGATGATTTAAAGATGAATAAGAGAGATATCTGCTGATGCTGGCCTCCCACGACTGGACTGATGTGATCACAAACCATAGAATGCCAGCAGCCACCAGAAGTTGGGAAAGGTAAGAAACAAATTCTCCCTAGAGACTCCAGAGAGAGTGTGACCCTGCCAACACATTGATTTCTGTCCAGTGATATCAATTTCAGACTTCTAGGCTCCAGAACTATGAAAGAATAAATTTCTATTGTTTAAGCCACCAAGTTTGAAGTAATTTGTTACAGCAGCCACAGGAAACTCATACAGGGTATGCTTGCTAGAAGTTATTATGTACCCCAGAAAAGACATGTCCTTTAATCGTCATTCAATATTGCTGGGTGGGACATTTTTGTTTCCATGGAGATGTGACCCACTCAATTGTGGGTGGTAACTTTTGGTTAGATGATTTCCATGGAGATGTGTCTCCACCGACTTAAGATGGGATTGTTTACTGGAGCCCTCTAAGAGGGAACCATTTTTTTTAAAAATATTTTTATTGACAAAGCAACATACAAACACAAACGTTCTTAACATACAAACATCCCATACATGGTTTACAATCAGTGGCTCACAATATCATCACATAGTAAGAGGGAACCATTTTTGGATAAAGTTTTAGAGCCACCAGAACCAACAGAGTCCACACAGCCAGAGACCTTTGGAAATGAAGAAGGAAAATGACCCCAGGGGAGCTTGATGAAACAAGAAGCCTGGAAAGAAAGCTAGCAGACGCAGCCATGTGCCCTCCAGGCGGAGAGAAAAATCCAGAACTTCACTGGCTTTTCTTGAGTGATGATAACCTCTTGTTGGTGCCTTAATTTGGACATTTTCATGCCTTGGAACTGTAAACTTGAAACTTAATAAATTCCCCCTTTTAAAAGCCATTCTGTTTCTGGTATATCACATTCTGGTAGCTAATAAACTAGAACAAGGGCTTTGCACTTGCTCTTTCCTCTGTCTAGAATGCTTTTCCTCTTGTATCCCTAAGACTTTCTTTCTCAACTCTTTTGTGTTTTTCTCCAATGTCACTTTCCTATAAGGCCTTTTCTTTCCACACTGACTAAACTGTCACCCTTCCCTACCCCTTTCACCCCCGCATTCCCTATCTCCCTTTCATGTTCTTTTTTTTTTAACCAAGGTCCCATTACCACCTAACATATTATTGTTATTTTACGATCTTTCTCCTCCCAGTAGAATGTGGTACCATGAAGACATGGAGTTTTGCCTTTTTTCTTTTACTCCATTACCTAGCACCTAAAACTGGGCTGAGATACTTACCAAGCACTCGGTAAATATTTGTTGAACATTGAAAGAAAGAGACAAGCTGAAGTATACAGTATATCATAGAAGTAATATCACCAGATTTGAAATAAAGTTGAATGCATATAATGAGTGGAATGTGCAGGTAGTAATAAATCCAGTAATTATTTGTCTAGTATTTTTACTGTCAGTGTTAGCAGTAGTAATATTGTTATTTTGGACTTTTTTGTTAGCAGATAAAATAAACAATTATTAATATTCATTTAATTAATTTTCATTAATAAAATTTTATAAAATTTTATGAAAGGTAAGGCCTCAAATTATAGTTGGGGTAAAAACTAGCTCTGAAATAAAGTAGTGTTAGAAAATATCAGTATGAACTCATGATTTTTAAAAACCATACCTTGAAAAAGCATATCTACTGATATGACCTAAAATGTTGTCACATTCCATACAAGACTAGTGTGTAGGCCTAGTGTACAGATTCTGGTGTCTAGCACTTCTTAGAATGATGACTGATGGGTCTGATATGTCTGGAAGAGCACAGTTCCAGGTGGGCCTGGCACAACTTGCTTCTATCACAAAATGAGAATTACACTTTGAAAATGAAGTATCCTCCCTGAGGGTAGACTCAGACTTTAGGGTTTGCTTGTTTGTTCTTCAGATAACTGACATTGTGTTAAGATTATAGTAGCAAAAAGAATAACCTTCTAGACCTATGTCTTACAAACCTAATTTCAGGAAGATGTGAATGCTGAGCTCCCCCTCAATCCCATCATTTGAGGAATGTGTACCTGCTTACATGAGCAGCCCATTTAGTTATTTATCACCTATGGCAAGCTAAGTGCCCAGCCCAGCACATTGTGGATATTAAGTGAATCTTTCTGGCTATGAGCTGAATGGCATTCACAACACTTTATTATATTCCTATAATATGCAAATCCTTATGCTATGGGACCTGTGGAGGCATATTATATGGTTCCTATGCTACTGGAGTTTACATTCAGTATGAACTGTGAAAGATATATACAGAAAAGTCTCATAGCTATTCATTAAATAAGATTTTGCTGAGCACCCTACTATGTGTTTGAATTTTGCTAGTCATTGGAGTAGATACAAAGATGAATAAGACAGTTTTGAAGGAAGAATGGGATGACAAAGGATGGCAGGTGCTTTAAAAGAATTGTGTATTAGTTTCTTGGGTGCTAAAACAAATACGATATAATGGATTAGCTTAACAACAGGAATTTATTGGCTCATGGTTTCAGGGACTAGAAGCCTTGCTTCTTCCTGGGGTCAGTATCTTCTGGCTGGCTGGGCAATCTCTGGGGCTTCTTGAGTTTTCCATCACATGGCAATGCCTTCTCTTCTGTCTTCTAAGTTCCACTGACTTCTGGCATCTAACTTTTCCCTTTGGCATTCTCCTTGGTTGTTCCATTTTCTTTTGTTTGTAAGGACTTCGGTGATGTTGGGTTAAATCTCACTCTCATTCAGTTTGGCCACACCTTCACTAACAGCATCCTCAAAGATCCTCTAACAAATGGGTTCACACCCACAGGGCCAGTGTTTAGGACCTGAACATGCATTTTATGGGGGATGTGATTCAAATCCCAACAAGGTATGTTTGAGATACTGGGGCATTTATAGAGGATTTACTCCTTGCCAAGCACTGTCTCCCACAATTTCTTTCTTTTGCTTCATCTGCCAAATGAGGGTGACACCTCACCTTTCTCAAGGTAGGGGTCTGATGGTTTCTAGAGGTCTCCTTCAGTTTTTAAACCTGTGACCATCTTTAGGAAAATGTAGAGAAGGTCCTCTGGTAGTGCTGAGATCCTGAGACTTTGGGGCCATCTGAATTATAGGGAAGGGGGCTGTCTTCCCTTTAATGTGATCCCATATGGGATCTATTTTGTTTTAAATTATGAAATATATAATAGATACAGAACAGTACATAAAACATATATGTAACATTTGAAGAATAATTAATTATAAATTGGAAACTTGCATCACCAACATCTAGGTTAGAACT
This sequence comes from Myrmecophaga tridactyla, assembly GCA_004026745.1. NCBI lineage: Eukaryota > Metazoa > Chordata > Mammalia > Pilosa > Myrmecophagidae > Myrmecophaga > Myrmecophaga tridactyla. Next base: position 20,438 of record PVIY010021595.1, on the reverse strand, counting down.
GAGCTTTGCCTGCTCAGTCCTCCCATCCTCAACAAGTACTTATCCTCTACCACAACCTCTCCCATCTCTCACCTTAGAGATAACTACATCTGGGATTTATGCTAACTATTTCCTTGTTCTTTTTAGAAATATATTTGCCACCGATATAAACATTGTGACACATTATAGCATAGCTTTTAAAATTTTTAAACTTTATGACTGTATATATTCTTGTGACTTACTTTTTTTGCTAAGCATTGTGATATCCTATGTGTTCTAGTTTGCTAGCTGCAGAAATGCAACACACCAGAGATGGATTGGCTTTTAATAAAAGGGGATTTATTTCATTAGTTCTTCAGAGGAAAGGCAGCTAACTTTCATCTGAGGCTCTTTCTTACATGGGAAGACTCAGGGTAACCTCTGCTGGCCTTCTCTCCAGGCCTGTGGGTTCCAACAACTTTCCCTGGGGTGATTCTTTTCTGCATCTCCAAAGGCCTGGGCTGAGCTGGGAGTGCTGTGTGCTGAGATGAGGTATGCTGAGCTGCTTGGGTGGTGCTACATTGTGCTCTCTCATTTAAGCACCAGCCAATTAAGTCAAATGTCATTCATTGCAGCAGGCATGCCTCCTAGCCAACTGCAGATGTAATCAGCAACAGATGAGGCTCATGTACCATTGGCTCATGTCCACAGGAACAGAACTAGGTGCATTTATCTGTCCAAGGTGACAACTGAATCTAACTACCACACTATGTTAGTATTAATTGTTAGAATTAATTAGGTAGAACTAGTTCATTGCTGTTGCTGTATAATATTCTAATGTGTGTGTGTATCCATTCTTCTGTTGATGGGTGTTTTCCAAGAGGAATGGAGTGGAATAAAGAGAAATGGTATGAAATACACTGGAAAGTAATTTGAGTCATTCTAAATATGTTATTATGAACATTACTGTACATGCAACTTGGTACAAATGTCAGAGTTTCTCTAGGATATGCATCCAGAGTGTAACTGCAAGATCATAGGGTTCTTGAATATTCAACAGTGAGAGATAATGACACATTGTTCCCCAAAATAGTTACCTAAATCTCCCCAACAATGTATGAAAGTTCATGTTCTCCTCATCCTCACCACTGTTGGCCTTATCAGGCATTTTCATTTTTATCAATCAGGTAAGTGTCTAACAATATCTTATTGAGTTGTAATGTGATTTTGTTTTTTAATCCAGTCTGATACTCTACCTTTCAACTGGAACACATAGTTTATTTATATTTAATGTGTTTGCTAATACATTTGGAATTGTATTCAATACCTGATATTTTGCTTTCTATTATTCTCACCATATTTTTATTCGCTTTCTCTTCTTTCTTGCCTTCTTTTGGTTTATTGTTTCCTAATTACATAATTTTCTCTCTCCTTTGAAATTATATATATAAAATCTTAGAACTATAACTCAATATTTATATTCTGTTTATATTCCTTTAATGGTTACCTCATATTATTACAATGCAAGTACTTACCAAATTCTAAAATTAGTCAATATTCTTACCAACCTCATCATCAAAAAAATTATCCTTGCAAATCCTCTGACAAGTGGAAATGGTGGTGGTGCTGGCTTACTTCGTTTGAAAGTGTGGCCCTTCACAGTTCCAGCTTTGCAGGGAGGAGGTCTCTTATTATATATGCTGCTTTGGGTGGACTCTGTGCTTTGTTGTCTGTTGTTTTGGATCCTCTGCAGAGCTATTTCATCTTATTTGGCAACTGCTCATCTCTCTGGACTCTTGCTTGCATGTAGATTTTGGCCTAATGCTGACTTGTCATATTTTTGATTCTTTATAAATATATTTTTAAGCATGTTTTTATTGTCATTAGCAAAAAGATTGTCCTATAAGTCAGTCCTCCAGTAACTGGAACTGGATATAATAGCATCCTCTCCACCAGCCTTGAAGACGATGTCCTCTGCAGCAGTTTGTGGTAGTTAGAAGCTTGGTGTTCAAGTGAATACTTCTTATTTTGTTAATTGTAATGTTTTAAAAATACGTGTGTGTATTTTTTTTTTTTTGAACAGCTATGCCAGGGAATTTACCGTTTGTTTTCTTTTTTTTTTTTTTTCAGGCATGGCAGGTGAGAATTCTGTCACTGAGCCACCATTGCCTGGCCTATGCAAGGGATTTAAAAAGCCACGTTGTCAATGCTTTAACGCTGGATCTTCAAGGATCAAGAGTAAAGGTTCAGTAACTTATATTTACTGACCACAGTTTGCCATATCTACTAAGCACATGTACTCTTAGGAAAATAAGAACAGTATTTGTGTAAATCCATTCTTCCTGGGGAATTTGAGACATGGAGTATTTATCTTCCTTGGGTCTCCCTCTCATGAAGGACACAGAGCACTTAGTGAAAGGTGGACTTAGAACTCAGGATTCTGACAGCACTGTGCCATAGAATTGCTTTAGCTCTTATTTTTCTGGCTACCAAAACAAATAACATATAATGGGTTGGCTTAAACAATGGGAATTTATTGGCTCATGGTTTTGAGGCTAAGAGAAGTCCAAAATTAAGATGTCTGCAAAGAAATGGTTTCTCCCCAAAGACTGTGGCATTGTGGGCTGGCTGCCAGTGATCCTTGGGATTCCTTGACTTCCCCAATACACGAAAATGTCCTGTTCTTTTTCTTCTGGGTTCCATTGACTTCCAACTTCTTGCTTCCCAGTGGCTTTTACCCTGTAGCCCTCTCTATAAGGCATCCAATAATAGGATTAAGGACTGTTCTGTTTCAGTTGAGCTTGACTTAATTAAAAGTAGCATCTTCTAAAGGTCCTACGTACATTAGGCCCACATCCACAGGAATGGATTAAGATTAAGGGCATGTTTTTCTGGGGTACACAATTCAACCTACAACAAGCCACCTCAGTCCAGAAGCTGTGGTGGATTTTATTTGTTGTTCCAAAATATCCGGTGCCATTCCCTAAATTGCCCCTCCTTTTGGCAAGACTATCCAGATCCATCTATGGCAGGCTTGACGGTGACTTGCTTTGACCAACGTAATGTGAGGAGTAGTGAGTGTCATTTCAGAGAGAAAACTCTAAGAGCTGCATTGTCACAGAGATGCATCATAGTTACTTTTGTGGACTGATTCTCAGCTCAGCAGGAATTAGAGGGTTCTTTGAGTATAGCTAAGGAACTCTGAAGGAGACCTTCAACTTCTCAGACAGAAGTCAACAGAGACAGAACTTGCTGAACGTACCCCCAGGGCCTCTGAGATTGAATGTCAATTTACAGCAGAGAGTTCTACACCTTTCCTTCCTCATGCACGACCTTACTTACTCAAACTGCACCCTCCCAACCCAACTTTTTCTTTTTTTTTACATGGAGCTCTTCCCACTTCTCCACCTTTTAAATCTATTTGCCTTCCAAAATAGTGTAATTATTCTTCACCAAATCTCTGCGGAGGGTCACAAGGTCCTGACAAAAGTGAAGGTAGATGTGGCTTACCCTTAATACCAACTCCAAGGCGTTGGGTGCCTGGGAAGGATGTGCCATAGGAGTTGGGTACCTGAAAACTAACCGGAATAGAATCTTGTCTGTCTGCAATTGTAATGGTTGCTGTCAACTAATAAAACGGCAGCATGGAATCTTTTCCAGGAAGTTGTTTTACCCCATATTACTGTTTGAGAGAATCGTACTGCACTGGCCATGTGAACTTCCCTGAGACTCAAGGGTGACCCCAGCCCTCCACCCGCAACCCAAGAGCAAAGATTGGACCATGCTGCCCCCTAATGTTGCATCTCGGGGATGGAGAAGCATCCATAACATCTGGAAAAAAATTCCCCAAGGAAGTTTGCATTTGCCCTGTCACACCTTCCATAGTTCTGCGAATTGTGGAGTGATAGGACAGAGCTGACATTTCCCCAGATTTGTCTCTAGGCAAAAATAAAAAATCACAAACTAGTAACTTAGTTTTACTCAACGTTTTTCGTTTTCCAAAGCTGTCTGTCCGGATGATTTTGATCTACCTACTTCCCCAAATCTTTATTACTTTGTCAGTTTAGTTTCCACCTTGAAATTTCTTGTGTTATTAATAAATATTTTACAAAAGCATTATTAATCTGCATTCTAAATTGGTGAGAGGAGAGCAATTCTCTTTTCCCTCCCCCACTCCTGTCCATTTTGTTTACAGACTACGGTTGCACAGGCAGATTTAAGAACGTTTCTATATTTTTTAAAATATCATCTCAATTAAAAATGTGGCAGTACTTTTAAATGAAATGGTCAATGTACAACGTGGCTCACAGCTGAGAACATTTATATATTGGTGAGCTCTGAAATGGTGGATTCTGGTGCAACCAAGTGTAATTCGCAGAAAATCAAGGTAGTGATTGCTTTTTTCTTGAGAGAAAAATAGTGCTGCTGTGCAGAAAGATGGATTAGATTGTTCTTTATTTATAGAGATCTCACAGTAAATTAAACCTCATACCAGGCCTAAGGGGATTGCATCATTTGAGCTAAAAACAAACAGATAAACCCTGACAATTCTCACTATCTTCTTTTTTTCTTCATTGCCATTTGCCCTAGGGTCAATATTTCTTGGTGATTCACTTCTGTCACCAGTCTAGGGAAGGCTCTAAGCTCTTCTCAGCTTCTTTCAGTTTCAGAGAACTCAAGGTCCCTTCTCATCTTGCCTGGCTGGTGGCTGACTCCTGAGTAGGTCCCCGTGAGATGTGAGTAGCCGCGTTCTGAGACCACAGCCAAGTAATTTCCCATTTCTGGGCCTCAATTGTCTAAATTCAAGGTCAAGATTGGATTTTGGTTAAGAAATTGAAAGTTCAATGAGGAAATTTAAAAATAAAGGGTCCCTTCTAAAGATAACGCTCAATGGCTGTAAGTCATATTTCTGTCTTCTCCGAGTCCTTAGAACAAAGCTAGCAGAGGAACACTTCCTGTTCCAAGAGAAAATCTAGTGATGTTTGTTATCTTCTAATCTCACCCTGTGTGGAAACCACCTTGGCAGCAAGTGGCAAATCTGGAGCTCATCGCTGGAAACTTCTCATCTGTTTCCTAGCAGCCCTTTTCAATACTGCATGTAATTCACACTTGGGCCTCCAGATGTCTAGGGATCCAGATTTCCAAATAAAGAACCACACAGCGTCCCTGGCACAGGTGAGGGGACCGAAACCCAGTGAGAAAATGATTTGACTAAGGCCGCAGAGAAGGGTCAGAGCTGCGGTATGCAGCCAGAACTGCCAGTCTTTTACCTGCCTGAGGCTGCCTGTTTTAGGGTGACTGAGCTTTCACCTGGATTGTGCAAATTTGGAGTCAAGTTTTCTCTAGTCTCTGAAGTATTTAAATTGGGCATTAGGGAGCTGTGGATACCTTACTGCCTGGCCTCGCTCAGTAGAGATCTTGCAACTTAGCACAAACTTGCTTCTCCATCAGCAGCCTTAGCATGGACTGTGGCTCAACTAAATGTGAGGTCCAACAATTCTATGACTCTGTGGATCTGAACTGTTATTGTGCTTTTCACAGTGTGCTAAATTGCATTCTCTCTCACCAGCTGGACTGAGACCTCCATAGGGAAAGGGATCTTGGGTTACTTCTTTCTCAACCTCCATGTGTTAGGAGCTCAGTAAGTACTTCAGTAATGAACAGATGAATTTGGTTTCAGAAGTCTTGGATCTTAGTCTTGAATGAGCCACTTGGAAGTTGTGAAAATGTCAGTTTCCTGATCTGGCCGGCACACAGGTCAAGTAGCTAGTGCTTAGCGTGTGGTGAATGATGCCTGCAGCACAACTGGGGGTGCAAGAGTGGCAGGTTCTCATCTCCCTATCCCTTGTTTCTCCCTGGCTCCCTAGGGTGTCACAGTTACTACAGCACCCAAACATGGAGAATGTCTGGAAGAGGAGGAGGGAGAAACAGGGTCACTAATAGTCATTGCTCCTGGAGACTGCTTGAGGCCTGGGTGGACAAGCTATGGGTTGTCCCTCCCACCCTGCTTGCTCCACTTAATTGACTGTCTCTACTCAGCCCTATCTCCAAAGCCTAGCTCCGGGCTCTGGCACTCCCCTTGGGGCTTCTCTCCTCCCCAGTTTAGGCTCTTGTCATCACGCCTGGCTGCCATGGTAACAAGTGCCAAGGTGACAAGGGAGGGAGCTGGGTCCTGTTACCTCTTGGTACCACTGATGAGGATTTCCAGACTACAGAAACCACCCTGCATCTACACAGGCTCTTTCTGTGTTCTTATTCAGGTAAAAGCTCAAACTTCTGCCTTGCCAGCAGGACCATGAGTACCAGCCTGACCACTTGTGAGTGGAAGAAAGTTTTCTATGAGAAGATGGAGGTTGCAAAGCCAGCTGATAGCTGGGAGCTCATCATGGATCCCAACCTCAAGCCCAATGAGCTGGCCCCTGGCTGGAAGCAGTACCTGGAACAGCACGCCTCTGGCAGGTTAGAGGCCAAGGGGGGATGGGCCCTGTAGCAGCCTCTGGGTCAATCTCTGGGTCCCCTTCCAAGGGGAGGCAGAGAGTTATGTGGAGCCAGGTTCTGGGGTCAGTTTCTGTGGGGTCAGTTCAGTGAGGAGGGGGGTGCACAGAAAGAATTGCCAGGTGGAGCATGGAGGCCTTGGTTCTAAGCACAGGTATAACACTGGCTCCTTGGGTGACCAGGAACAAGTCATGTTCTGTTTGGGTCTCAATTTTCCATGTAAAATGGAGAGCTGTGATATCTTCAATGCCCCTGCAATCTTTTAACATTTTTAATGTTTTCAGATTTTCATAATTTCTTCTGAACCATAATTTAAGGCCAGGACCACAGAATTCCCTGACGAAACTTCTCAAGCCCATTTCTAGTATCTATGTAGGCATCTTCCCTGGGTCCATTGACTTGAGGGGAGACTTCTAGACCCCTGGGGAGGTGTTTTCTGGGGGTGTGGGAAAAACCCACAGACTAGATTGTCCACATATGTATGTAGATGATGTTCCTTGTGGTGTAGGATGGTACCGAGGGTGGGAAAAAAAGTAGGCAGGCCGTGGTGATGAGCTTATGTTTATACGCTTGCCCTAAGACCTGAAAATATTAGAGTGAACCTGTCTTTGGGACAGAAAGCAGAGAGGTAGAGGGGTGGAGTTTTGTTCAATTCAATTCAAATCAGTTGAAGAACAGCCTGTTGCACCTCTGTATTGCACTGGGCACTGACTGCCTCTACGTAGCTATTCATATGAGGACTGCTCACTTACTTCCTCTGTGTCTCAGTCTCATCCTAGTAAAATGATGACTAGTTGATTCTTATGGGTCCCCCTGTTCTGATATCCTTGGATTTAAGATATGGTGTCTGGTTTGAGAGAGGGGAAAAACACTGGATAGGTTTAATTTTAAAAAGTATAGGAGGAAGAAACTAAAAATAAGGAGCTCCTGAGCAGGTTGGTGGGAAGTGTGTGAAGTGTTGGAAACTTGGGCCCAGGAGCCCAGGAGTTTAGTGGCTGAGCTGGAAGGGCTCATGGTTCCTCTTGCTTCAGGGTTCAGCTGCTCCTATTCCTGGCTGGTGACCTGTAGCTCCCAGCTGGCCCCGGCAGGGTTGGAGAACTGTTACCTTTGTACTCCTCTGGGCACAGGCCCACTCTACCTCTTGACCTTGGGATGTAGGGATGTACTAACCCTGGTGCCCTGCAGCTCTGGCCCACCTTGAAAGTGGTTTGGGGTGAGTGACCCCTCTATACCCAGGAACAATCAGGCTGTTCTGCCTTGCCAACCCTGCCTTGATCCTTGCTGAGTACTGTTCTATGCTCATGCTGTTGATGGTCTCCAGGGGTCAGGAGCTGGGTTGGCTTCATTGCTGTCCCACAGCCTGGGCTGTGTGGTGTTTGGCACGCTGTAGGTGCTGGGTGATGTCTGTTGGATTGAGTTTGGATCCTCTTCAGAGGTCCTTCAAAGCCATCATACCATGGGCTCATAGAAGCCAGCGATGAGGGCAGACTCAGCCTAGTGAACACTTGACTGCCTGCGAAGCCTCTTTAATAGGGGCCTGGAAGAGGTGCATCTCAGGGATGGAAGGAACTGATGGTAATGAGCACTCAGCCACTGAAGGTGTGCAAGTATTGTGTAGGGAGTCTCGGGGAGTGGGGCTGGTTATGAACCTGAGAGATGCTTCCTGATGTTGGGGAAACCTGACCCAGATCAGGTAAAGTTGACCTTGTATGTGTGTGCGTGGTATGGATAGATATATGTATGCATCTAAGTACATTTTGGGGTGTGGTGGGTGATGGAGATCAGGATCCACTTTCACAGGCTCCACTGCAGGGCTGGAGTGGGATCTAGGTCTGACTTGCCAAGGGACAGATGTATTATTTGTGAAGGTCCAAATTCCGTCGCCCTCTCCAGGCAGGTCTGTCCATCCATCCACTGTCCATCCAATCACCTGCAGTAATGTACTGCAGTCCGCATGTGCCAGCATCTATCCACAGTTAGAGCATCTCCTCTTCTCCCTTGAGCAGGTAGGATGGACAAGCAAGATGGTACTTGTCTTCCCTGTTACCAGATCTGTGCAGGAAGGACTATTCACAGATGAGGAATAAGGCCAGAGAGGGGTGTGGCGTCTCTGCCACTTCCAGCACAAACCCCAAGTGCATTAGACTTGGGGGTTGTTATGGCTGATGGAGAGTGCAGGGAAGGCAGGTCTGGGGAGGGTAGAGCACTGCTGGATGCCAGATGGCTCAGGCGCCAGGCTCCAGAGGAACCTGCTCCAGTCCCTGGGGCACTCAGCAGAGGAGGCAGGAGCCAGCAGGCCCCAGAGGAGCTAATGAACCCAAAGGGCCGTAAACCCAGCCTCCACTGCCAGTACAGGGTTCCACCCCTCTTTTCTAGGCTGGCTCAGGGTGGGCTGTTGTCCACAGGTCCGCTCTTGCTATTCCTCCCTCTCCCTCCCTGCAGGTTCCACTGCTCCTGGTGCTGGCACACCTGGCAATCGGCCCACGTAGTCATCCTCTTCCACATGCACCTGGACCGCGCCCAGCGGCTTGGCTCAGTACGCATGCGCGTCTTCAAGCAGCTGTGCTACGAGTGTGGCACAGCGCGGCTGGACGAGTCGAGCATGCTGGAGGAGAACATCGAGAGCCTGGTGGACAACCTCATCACCAGCCTGCGCGAGCAGTGCTACGAAGAGGACGGAGGCCAGTACCGCATCAACGTGGCCAGCCGCCCCGACAGCGGGCTGCACCGCAGCGACTTCTGCGAAGCCTGCCAGGAGGGCATCATGCACTGGAAGCCCAGAGAGAAACTGCCGGAGGAGGAGGCCACCTTCTCTGGTGCCTCCAACCTAAGGGCCCAGGCGGGCTCTGGTTACAACTTCTTCTCCCTTCGCTGGTGCCTGTTCTGGGCCTCCCTCTGCCTGCTTGTTGTCTATCTGCAATTCTCCTTCCGGGGCAGCTCTGCCTTCCTTTAGTGGAGCTGGCCATGGGTGGAGCGGAGGGCACATGGGTGGGGGAGCCGGGAAGATGTGGTTCTGGTCCTAATTCTGCTACCCATTCAATATATGATCCTGGACAACTCAGTCACCTCTCTGTGTCTCAGTTTATTTTTCTGCAGAATGAGGGCTTTGCTATAGGAGGTACTTAAGGGTCCTTCTGCAACATTTGATGGTAAGGAGGGAAGAGGAGAAAGACCCAAAAGGTTTTAGAACTCCTAGGTTTGGTGTTAGCACTAAATCCACAGAGAGATATATTCCCCTTTTTCCTCCTCTACTTCTATCCCTACATTTTCTTTTGCTTCACTTCCATATGACCACAACCCATTGTTACCCTGTTAGGTTCTGTCTTGCCCTTGCTCATTCTCAAGCTCATGTCAGCTGTCTCTGACCACCCATCCTGCCACAGTTCTCCTTGGAGAGGGCGGGTGCCCCTGGGAAGATTTGGTGAGCTCTCCTTGGAGTCTGCTCCACCATTCTAAAGGCTCAGTCTTTACTCTGCTGTTAAGCCACTCAGCTCAGATGACAGGAATTGTCTGCATCTGCACTCTCCAACATGGGAGCTACTAGTCATATGTAGCTATTTAAATTTAAATTAATTAAAATAAAAAAAATTTCATTCTTCATTTGCTTCAGCCACATTTCCAGTACTCAGTAACCACATGTGGCTAGTGGTTCCCATATGGCACAATAAAAACATAGAACATTCCCTTCAACACAGAAAGTTCTGCTGTACAGCATAGGTCTAGAGCTTGAAGCGCCCACTTAACTGTATGTAGACTCATACAGTAATAGGTGGGCACAGGCTTAAAGGTGCAGCCTGAAGCCTTATGGGGGCTGCAGCAGGTGGGTAGGGATAGAGTGTGATAGAGAAACACAAATAAATATGTAACCTTTGTGCTCTAGGCTGTCAGTTGATTGGAATCTGTGGGTCTCAGTGTTGTCCGAACATTTCCTGGGGGGTGAGATGGAAATCGGGTCTAGTCAAGGTATCCTGGGACAGGAAGAAATCATGATGGTGGCATACCAATTACTTGCAACTCCATTTTTAGTGTCCAGATGCTGCACATGCTACTGTTGTGTCCTAAAGGAGGACCGGGTTGAGACAGGAAGGTTTGTCCAGAATGGATTGTCAAGGAAAAGAGAGGTTAAGACAAGTATTGGGAGGCAAAGTGAGTTGCCAAATGGGACTTGGTGAACCAGGAAAAGGGAGAACGAGATAAGCAGTGAAACCACATAGGCATCGTGCCCTCAACAAGTCTACCTTCCTTTTGATGTATTGCACTGGGTCTAAACTTCTTGAAATGGGCATGGTTATTTAATTTACAGTGTTCCTGAGATGAATTTCCATGACTATTTTCTTGGGCAATTGTTTTCCCAGGGAGTCAGGCCCTGGACTTGTTGTGGCATTGCTGTACTTCCTCTGTGAACTTCCTTAGCATCCTATGGTGTGAGGCCTGGAAGAGTGATTCTGGAAGGTCCAATATTAGCCATCCCCTTCCTTCCTGATTTGTACAAGGCAGACCATATTCTGAGAGGCTTGGCTTCCTGATGCCCTGTTATCAGAGATGAGTCCTAACCAGCCAAGAACGTTCGACAATTGAAAAGAGACTGCAAGAATCCCAGCAGAGACAGAACTTCTGGCTTTCTTTTTACTTAGAGAGTACCAGCATCTCTAAAGGGAGCTTGCTGGAGAACCTGTTGAAATTCACTGCAATACAATGGCTCTGTGTGTATGTGTGCATGAGTGTGTGTGTGCCTTGGCTTGAAGCTTGGAGAATATATTCTTGTGCTCTGAAAAAATGTGTGTAAGCTGTGGCCTCACTATTCAGTCATGATGCATGGAGATGGTCTCTGCCATTGTGTATGGAAGTACAGTGTGGCAGATTCTCTAGTTGTCCTAGTTTCTTTGGATAGTGAGGAAGGGGATGAAGCAGAGCTCTGGATGTGGATCTTCCAGGTGACAGCGGGGCAGTGTGTCACCATTCAGGAGAGACTATGAGCAAAGGGAAGTCTGAGCAGTGGAGGCAGAGCAACACCTGTCTCCCACCACCTCCCTATCATATAGTCAATGAGAGTCCTATTAGAGGGGATATACTTGCTATGCTCACTCCCTCAGGGTGTTGCTTAGGTGGGCAATTTGACTTATGGGCTGGGGCTTGATTATACTGTATTGATTATTGTCTGGAGTAGAAAACAGAAACTCTTCTACTTACATCCCCAATAATTCCCTAACATTCACATCCTTCTGTCCATTTTCACAGCCTGTGCCGCAAGCTGGGTCTTGAGAACTGAAGGTGAGGATCAAGGCTGGGGTGTCTGGTTCGATGTGTCCCATCTGCCCTTAGTATGTGCAGGGATAGCTTTACTCTTTTCCCTCTTTGGCTGGGCTTTCTGGTGGCTACTCTGGATTTCTCTGTGGAACTTCAGGAGCAAAGAGCAGGGCAGTCTGGAAGAATCTTTGCCTCGTTTCATCTGGGAGCAGCAGTAGAGGTACAGGAAGAGGACTGAGTGGGGAGCATTTGTGGACAAGAGGCCATGTGAGTCTCTGTGTTCACTTCCCACCGTTCACGTGGTGTCAGCTGGGCCTGTAGAGAGCAGGCTTCCTGAGGGGCTGCTGCTCAACCTTGGACACATAGTGGCTTCTGAGAAGATGAAAGTTCTGGGGATCAAGTGGTCTTCAGAGGACAGTTTGCCCTCTGCCTTAGTACACCCTGGGAGTTTCAAGGGGTCATTAAGGGACGGGATTGGGATGAAGCGGTGCCAGCAGGATCTCTAACTGAAATTGTGGTTTGTGGAGCTAAGGGTAGACTGCCAAGATTGTGTCAAGGGGCAGGATCGTGCCACAGATGGCACAGGAAAGCTGCGGGCATCTGAGGTCAGGACAGGGAGTACAGGGATGGAGAGCAATATGAACCTGGAAGTGAGAGTCAGGAGGTTGGACTAGACGAAATGAAATAATGTGTGGGGAAACTTCCAGAAGATGGACTTTTTCTACCCCTCCTTCTCTACTGGCTTATTTTCTCAATGCATAAATATATCTGTATCATTTTCATATTTACTTGAATGATCCTTCTCTGAGTCCATGTGCCCTTCTAATCCTGCCATGTATTATTTTTATTCCTTCAAAGCCAAGTTCTCAAAGAAGTAAATTACATTTACCTCCACTTTCTTATCAATTCCTTAATCCATGGAAGTCTTGTTACCATGCCCCTAAAACTGCCAAACACACATTGCCAAACAAGTGGCCACTTTCCTGTCTGCATCTTACCTGATTTCTCTTGTGCATTTTACATTCCTTCCTAGAAGCTCTCCATCAGCTTGCATGACAGTCCTTGCTCCTGGTTCTACCACTTCTGTGTCCTTTCCACTGTGATACTCTTTGCGGATGACTTTCCCATTCCCTTCCCTTAGCTGCTGGCTCCCAGGATTTTCTTCCCACTCTCCTCCTTTGTCACTAACATGCTCACCCACGATTGGAATTTTCACCTTAGTGTGAACTCCCAGGTTTCTATAGCTCCTCTAAGCATTTCCACTGAGCTCCAGACCCATGCACCTGTAGACCTCTTCACTGGGAGCTGCCATCAAAATCAGAATGACCAAAGCTGAGCTCATCATTTTGTCAAACTTGCTCATCCTACTTCTCAGAAACCTGGGAGTTATATCCTGACCCACTCTCACTGCCCTATCTGACCCCGCACTAATCATGTCCTGTTGATTATTCTTCCCAGGTACCTCTGGAATTGATCTACTTTCTTTACTTTGCAGTTACTGCTGCCCAAGCTCAGTCATTTGGTGTCTGCAGCCTCAGTAGCCTCCTCAATAATCTTCACGTCTGTAGCCTCTCCCCTTACAATCCATCTTCTGCTCTTCCTCCATCCCAGGGTGATTTCTTAATAATCAGATGTGGTCATCTCATTCCCCTGTTTAGACAGTTCCAGGGCTCCTTCCTGCTAATAGACAAAATTTAATCTCAATATTAAGGCATATCTCATTTCCCAGATAGTAACATGCAACTTTATTGAGAAGGGGCTCAATAAATGTTCACCATTATAATTATTTACTGTCTGTGAGGTGCTGTGCTAAGCACTTTATAGGCATGATCTCATTTCATTCTGAAAACAATCCTTTGAGGCAGGTACTATTATTATCTCCATTTTATGACTGAGGCTTAACAGAGGTTAAAAAAAAAAAACAGGGTAAAACTGGTTCATGGCGACCCAGTTAGTAAATCACAGTACTGAGCTTGAGATTCAGGGTCTCTCTAATCCCAGAACTTGAGTTTTCAATCACCTTGCTCCCCTGCCCCTCACATCAGGCCGGTGCTCTTCAGACTCTGATGTTCACTCTCCCCGGAACCTTTCCCCAACTGATTCTCAGGAGGCCCCCAGCCTAAGCAGTAGCTCCCCTGTGAAGCAGTTCTCAGCCCCACGCAGTGTTAGGACAGCACCACCTTGAGGCTACTTCTATTACTGCACCTGTCATATGGTATTGTCGTTCCGTTTGTATCTCTATCTGCCCATCGCTGTCAATTGTTCTTCATCTTTTGATGCTCAGCACCTGGTCATAAAGCAACCGCTTCACCAGAATGGTTGACTAACTAATTGTTGCATGCAACAATCCCTACTGCACCCCCCTCCCAACAACTATCCTGTGCATGTTTCAGGAAATGTGATATCCTCAAGCTGAAAGGGAAGGAAATGCAGACTTTGTGCCAGCTGTCATGTCTAATTTCCCACGAATAACATCTCATGAGATAGAGAGCACAGTTACTCACATTTACAGAGGGGAAGCAGGCTTAGTGAGATGCCCGGTCTTGTAAGCCTAGTGAGCTGGTTAGTTTAAACCTGGTACTGGAATCCAGACTGCCAAGGAGTGAAAAATAAAATAAGCCTGTTTGAGTTACATGACACATATTGAGACTCAGCTAAGACACTGGGCAGGCACACAGCACCTTGGCCAGAGGGCAGAGTCACCCACTAACATGTAGATGGTGGCTGGACTTCAGACCAGTACTCATGACAGAGAGGGAAGTAGGACTTCTAGAAACCCGGCAATAGAGATGTCTGAGAAATATGCAAAAATTGCCTGCCAGATTTGCTGACAAGAAATTTAGGAGAGAGCTCTTGAGACAGTTGGCCTGAGATTAACCCAGGGCTCATGTACCATTGCCACTGTAGTTTGGAATGAATATTTGTTCTCCAGATCCCCCTGAGACCACTAGACATGTCAAGAGAAGACTCTTCCTATTTTTTTTTTGGTTTGTTTCTATATATATGCTGTAACTACCCCTGCATTGTAGGTGTTTCAAGAAGGCAATGCTCTGCAACTGCTTTATGCATCATCTGTGCTGATTTTGCACCATTGGGTAGGCAAAATATGGCTTTCACTGATTATCAGTTTGGAAGTCGTGTGCAGCACACTTGATGAAGACGGCAGGCCATGAGAAGGAATGCTGTGCCAGGACTCTAAAGATCTGGGCACTGGTCCAATGGTGATGTGGAATGAGACAGTACAAACCTATTCTCACCCATGGAAAAATGGTGCGTGGAGTTTATGTTATGGCTATATAGCTGTATTCCTTCAATTTTTGTTCTCCAATTCAACATTCATCTACTCTGGTCTATTTTATTCCTGGTTTGTTGTTAAGTTCCAAGATACCAAGTTAATTAGATGCAGTCCCTGACTTGGAGAGGTTACCACGGTAGAGGGGAGTCCAATGTGTGCTAATCACTGCTGCACTAGTAAAGGGACAACCTAGTGACACCTAGAGGAGAACTTAGGAATGGTTTCTCAGAAGGGGAGTCACGAGGGGGCATATTTTGAAGGATTAGCAGGCATAGGCTGGGAGCTCCAGGCTGGGGCTGACAGGCAGGCAAGTGCATCTTGGGCTAAGCAAAGGTGAAGACAGACCGGAGGTAGAGCTAAAATTCATGTTCAGCAAATAGTGAGCAGTCAACCACCAGAAGAGTGCGAGGGATGATGGAGCCTCAGGGGAGGGGGCATCGTGGGCAGGGGATGACTGGCTAGAAGTAGGGCAGAAGTAAAAAGGTAGGTTGACATTGGGTGAAGACACCACTTTGGCTGTAGTAAGGAGCAAAGGTCGTTGTTGTGTGGTCTGCAGGAGCATTTTAATTGGTGCTAAAAATTTTTATTGCCATTTTTAGAAACATTTATTTATTTATTTATTGGCACGGGCAGGCACTGGGAATCGAACCCAGGTCTCTGGCACGACAGGTGAGAACTCTGCCTGCTGAGCCACTGTGGCCCGCCCTAGAAACTTTTATTTAAAAGCAAAAAAAAAAAATAATAATAAAGGAGCACTGAAGTCACAATTCTATCTTCCATAAACATTTGAATGCTTAATTGAATATTAATTAAAGGAAGCATTCAGTTTTTCCTCCTTCATTCTATTCTGATCTTTCTCCTACTATCTTTTGTTCTCACTCGAACAGTTGATAAACGTTTCAGTTCTCTTTTTTAAGTATAGAAATAGATGACATTTTCAAGTGCTCTAGGTGCAATGACTTTGGGCTGTAAATAACAAACCTGAAAACTTTCGTCAAATAATACAGAAAGTGTTGTTTATTCAGTGCTGACAATAAGGTCAATTAATTAACAATAATCAGTGAAACAGGCAATTCATTTCTGGTTCCAGTTGTTCATGCATGTTGAATTTAGCTGAGAACTGTTATAGGATGGATGTTTTCTTTTTTGCTTGTTTTCTACAATAAAATGAATTGTTGTTTCGGTTTGCTAAACCTGCCAGAATGCAATATGCCAGACGTGGATTGGCTTTTGTACAGGGGATTTATTAAGTTACAAGTTACAATAATCATGTCTGAACATGACAAAATGTGCAGAAAATTTTTTTTCTGACTGCAATATATTTAAACAAGAAATCAAAACCAAAAGGTTGACCAAAATTTCAAAAATCAAATATTTGGACCTTTTAAATGTGTTATCTTTGGGATAAAAATGAAATAAAATATTCCCCAGGATTCATTTACTTGCATCTGATTTCAAAATAAAAGAGAAGGAAAACCCTATGTACAAAAGTCACTTTTTTCACAATGCATCTTAACCCTTCAAATTTTTGTTTTACTGTATTGTTAGACTATTTAAAATCATTTTCCCCATAGAAAGTTATAAAACAAATGTTTATCCTCCTATTATACTACATAATATTAACAAGAAGTTTAGGAATCAACTCTAAATTTTCAAATTCCTTTCTTCTCACCATTTTACACCAGCCCACTCCACCTGTGAGCTCATTATGTTGCTTTGAAGTACTTTTACAAGTAATGTATTCTGGGAGGTTCTATGTTGCATAAAAAGGCTTTCTATTGTCCTCACCCATAAAAATGCTAAGTATTAAATTCTATGATCACAACTTTGGTGGTTTTTTCCTCTCTCAAACATTGGTAGGCATTGTTTCACTGTCTTCTGGAATTTATTGTGGCAGAGAAAAATTCCACTAGCAACCTAATTTTTTTCCTTTTACATTGCCTGACTTTTTTTTCTAGTTGATGCAATAGCCTCATAAACCTTGTTGCATTTCCCCCCCATTTCCTATAGTAACTTTATCCCTAGAGAAGTAGGCACTGACTGTGGTTCTTTAGATTGTTTTCATTTGTTTGAACTACATATTTTTTCATGTATTTAATGACTTTTCTCAGCTGATGTTTACACATGAGGAACTGGTGGGGATCTTGCTTCAGAGATTGTCTGGTGTCTCTTCAGGCTATTTGATCTCACACAAAGGGAGAAGGAAAAGACTTTATTTCACCCTAGTTTTCTTTTCCAGAAGAGTGGTAAAGGGTGCTAGGGGGAGACCTTCACTCAGATGCGGCCACGGAGAAGGAGCATGGTGAGACATTTCTTCCAGGGTCCTGCTTCTCTCACTGACTGTCGCAAACACCCTCCTTGGGAATTGACCTTGTCAACATCTCTGCTGTACGGTTCCATGCCAAATCAAATCCGGAAATTAGTTCAGAGACCTGATGCTCCTTGTGTGCTGTGACTGTTCTGCAGTCACAGCAGGATTTGCCCCATATCAACTGTCCTCCCATCTGCCCTCATTTCCAGACACTGACACTCCAAGTTTGGGAATGTTAGTACCGTTCTGTGAGGAGCAGGGAAAGTGGGCGGCTTCTCCTATTCCCAAGAGGAGGTTTTAGTCATTTTGTACATAGACCCACATACTGTTCTTATCATGGCTGCTGCTGTATCACACATACATTTCCCAGTGTTTTGGGTATGTAGCTTCCAGGTGCCTATGGTTTCCAGTAGATACAGAACCCACTGTACTCTGCATTTCTTTGATTATGCCAATGGAGGATTTGGAAAGTTTGTGAAGGTTTGAAAGTTAGATGCATAGACTGGATAACCATCTTGGGAGTGAAGTTGTTATTTCTAATCTGCAATTTTTTATCTACTGTTGTAAACTGATTTAAATATTTGCTAGAAGATGTTTAGAAATAAATAACTGAAATTGATTTAGATGCACATTAGGTGACCCTTATGTAATTATTATTTTTTTAAAATTCACACTTTGTATTCATAGATTTCTGGTCCTTTAAAGAGTGGCCCTTCCTAGCTGTGGCAAATAGTGGTTGTCTCCTAATAGCTGTTATTCCTTTTTTTGATTTTAACTGGACATGCGACTTGCCAGAATAAAGACTACTTGTTCTAGACTCCTTTGCAGAAAGGTATGGCTATTTGACTAAGTTTTGGCCATTGAGATATAAGTTACACAGAAGTTACAGGTCATAGTTTGGGGGAAAACTTCCTTAAGAGATAGTGTTTAGCTTTTGTATTTCTGTTTAACAAATCATCCAGAACTTAGTGGTATAAAGCAACAGTAACAATTTTGTTCTCTCTCATAATTACCATTGGTCAGGAATTTGGGAAGGGCTCATATGCAGTCACAGGCACAAAACATGTCCAGAGAGGAGGCGTAGACTCCAGTTTTCAATGGGAAGAAAGTCGAAGCCATGTTCAGAATGTGTGGAATGGGAACTATCGTTACAGCCATCTTTGGGAAACGCAGTCTCACATAAACTCCATAATGACCGCGTGCTCTTTGCACTTCTCTTCTTTTTCCTTTCTCCATCCTGCTGTCTGAACACAGATGCTGTTCATAAGGCCAAGACCACACATGGCAGAGAAATGGGATAGATGTAGCTTTAATCCTTCATTTCATCCAGTGCCTTATCCTCCCTGGACTGTCAACCTGGAATTGGGTATGCGAGAGAAATCAACGCCTCTACTTTTAAAGAAGTTTTGCTGTTTTGCAATTTTTGTCACTTGAAGCCAAATCCAACCACATAAATCAGGCATTGCTTGGTGGAATTGCAATCACATAGCATTCCATGCCGTTCCTTAAACACACTGTGTTTTCACCATTCCTTGCCCTGAAGCACACTGGTCCCCAAGCCCACCATTCTCTGATTCCCATTCTTTGTCAAAAGTTGAATCAATCCCTGTGCCAGTTTGAAACTGTTGTGTACTCCAGAAAAGCCGTGTTTCTGTAACCCTGATTCAATATGCCTGGTGGGACCTTTTGATTAGGTGGTTTCCATGGAGATGTGTTTCCACTCATCATTCAAGGTGGGATTGCTTACTGGAGTTCTTTAAGAGAGAATCATTTTGAAAAAATCTGCCATGCCCACACAGCCAGGGACATTTGGAGATGCAGGAAGGATATGCTCCCAGGGAAGCCATTTGAAGAAATTGGAAGAGAAAGCTATCAGACATCACCTTGGGCCTTCCCAGCTGAGAGAGAAATACCGAACGTTCTTTCTTGTCAAGATATCTTTTCCTAGATGCCTTAGTTTGAACATTTTTATGGCCTTAGAACTGTAAACTTGTGACTGAATAAATTCCCTTTTTAAAAGCTATTCCTTTTCTGGTATGTTGCATTCTGGCTGCTTCAGCAAACTAAAACACTCCCTTACTTTAAATTCAATAGCAAATGCCATCTATTAAGAAGTTTTCTCTGATATCCAGAGACAGAATTAGAGACAACAACCTGCATGCCCCTGTAAACTGCTTCTGGAGCCTGTACTTAATGAAGTCACCCTGTCCTGTATGATATCTGTTACCTCTATATCACTGGCTCTGCTGGAAATTTCTTGAGTTTAGAGAGGATTTTACATTTATCTTTATAGTACTCTTGTTTGACTATTTCCCAGTGCACCTACCTTAAAGTCTTGACATTCAATATGTTCCAATATCTTTATTCTACGTATTCCTATCACATCATCTGATAGGAGAGAATTTTGCATTCATAATTTTGTATTCTTTTTCTTAAAGAGATCCCTCCTCTCCAAATCCTGTAAGTGCCAGGGCCCCCCAAAATTCTGGATCCACCAATTCCTGGAAGACAGGATATTGAAAATGTTCCCTGAAGACAGAACAGATTTTGATAGATGGACATAGGCATGTGTTTTAATTTGTAAATTTGTAATTTGTTTTTTTTTAAATTTTTATTTTTTTCAGAGAGCAGAGGGTCCATTTATTGAAATTTTAAGAACAACAGAATGTGGAAGGTGTCCGCCTCCCGGGACATGTTCCTGGCCTCTCTGCCTCAGAGCTCAGCACAGGGATATGACCCCATACACACTCATCTCCCAGAGGGGGGCACTCCAGGGTGAGGGCAGGGAGGGGCCAGAGGGTACTCTATGCCAGGCTGGGGAGTGGGAACAGGGGGGAAGACATGCACCCTCATCTCTTGGCTCAATCCCCCTTCCTCAGGACCTGGTGTTGCTCCCAGACCCTGGGGTGGGCTGGCAGGCAGGGCTCATGCAACAATGAGTGGGCAGCAGGTAGCACAGACACTGTACGACTAGGCGTGTGTTCTAATTTGTAAGTTGCTGGGATGCAACATACCAGAAACAGAATAGCTTTTAAAAAAGGAATCAAGTTGCAAGTTTATAGTTCTTACACTGTGAAAATGTCCAAATTAAGGCAAGGCTATAAAAATGTCCAAACTAAGGCATCCAGGGAA